>PISX010013433.1:0-56654 GCA_004024625.1 Mellivora capensis | reverse complement strand
ATTTTGCCTGTGATGTGGTTCCAGATATGAAGAGGAGGAAGAGCAGGAAAAGGACAGGGAACGGGAGGGGGATTGGTTATTGGGATGAATTTGGGAACTTTGGAGATTTTGACCGTGTCTTTTGGGTTCAGTAATTCCCTTAAGCCAGGATTTCAGGATACCGCCTTTGTTTGGTACAGAGAATAACTTGAGAATAAAAGAATAAAGTGGAATTTAAGAAAAAAAAATTACTTCTAATCTCTCAACAAATAGTTATTGAGCTCCTGCTCCATGCCAGGTACTAAACTAAACATGGGCTGTTCAGTGTTGAAACAAACACAGTCATAAATGCTGTGGTCTACACTCTGGTGGGCACTAAGGATTTATTGGCTCAGGGAATACAGCTGCTATGTTCCTTTTTCACTGTTAAGAAGATATGATGACCCAAAACAATGATGCTTTCAAGCTTGGCAGCCAACAACGAGTGAAGGGTAAGGAAATAGGGAGAGTTGTATGCTTATGGAGTGATGTACAAAGCCCATTTCTATGGTGCGAGGTAGGTAGGAATGGGTATTGGATTGACCCATGAGACTGGAGGGGTATCAAAAGCAGTGATACGTATAATTGATCTCTGGAACATAAAGGAACACAGATAAATAGTGAAAGAATGACAGAACCAAAGCAATTGTTATAATGATATGAAGTAAGAGCCATTAGGCCCCAAGAGTCTCCAAGCTCAGCTTTGAAGGTATAGATTGGAGAAGGCTGAATTCCTTCTCCCTTTCCAGCTCCCGGCCCCTCCATGGAAGGTAGGATTCGGCTTGGTCCTTTCAGAGCCCGGAGCCTCACACCTCTTGGAAATACAAGGATGTGTGGGAGCTACTTATCTCCATCTGGTTTTGCCAGTATTTAGGACATTCTGATATTTTAGTTGGGAGAATCCTTTTTTTGACTTTGGAGAACTTCTGCAGTAATTCGTACCAGCCCTATTAAGCCATTCACTCACTTTTGCTAGATATGGTTTTGAGTGATGATTTATCCATAGATGTCTTACAGCCCAGACCTAGGAAAGTCACTTCGTGTGATCTATGGAATGGAATCATGAACAGTTTTTCATTCTACTTTCATCCTGGTGACTGGATAAATTCCTGGGGTCTCTGTTTTCCGTAAACAGTCATTTCTTCCCCAGCAGCCATCTCTCAAGAAACAGAGCTTATGAAGTGAGTGGGACATGGCTGTATTCAGTTCTTGCTGTGTGATCCCCATGTAAGCGCTGGCAGTGAGTTCCCCGGTATTTTTGTGGGTGGTGCTGGAGAATGAGTTTGGTAAACAGCCCTCTGGCTGTTGTTGGCCAGATCCCTGCAAATACCATAAAGGATACAACTTGAATATTCACTGAGGTTTCCCTGCCCTCCCTAGAGCTGACCCCAGCACTGACATCAGAAAACCCGACCTGAGCCATGTTGTAAGATGAGCAGCAGCTGGGAGCTGGCCTGTGTTTGCTGGCTTATTCTTGGCTGCTCTGTGCTGGAGTGGGGTTCAGACTGCCTCAAGTTCCCTTTCCTCTTATTGCACAACCAAGGGATTTTCACCCTAGTCCTGAGTTTGCTGGAGTCTCTTCTGATAGACTCTCATTTCGTCTTCTTCCTTTCTGTTTGAATTTTCACTCTCAGAATAACTAACCAGCCTTAAGAGATCCTAACTTACTAATTTTATCCAGACTCTACTACTGCTGCATTTTGCTTTTAGGAATATGGAGAAGCCTAGGAAATTCATATCTATATCTATAACCATATATGTATCCACATATATATAATCTATAGATAAAGGGGGTGTGTGTGTGTGTGTGTGTGCAGATGGTTTGTTTTCTGAGAAAGTACTAATGGTAGGAGGTTTTTGCTCTCAAACTAGTCAAACAAGGTAATTGAGGACTAAAAATTTAAATAAGTGAAATTAGCAATAAGAACCCGTGGAGAAAAAAAGAAAAAAAAGTAGGAGAAAAATTGATTCAAGTAGATTTGTAAAACAGAAAGGGGTGGGGGAGAGGGAAGGAGAAAACTGATTGGCTGGCAGCTGAGCCCGCCTTCTCTTTCCCGACTTTTTTTTTTTTTTTTTGGACCTTCAATAGCCTGTGCTACCTATTTTCAGAGATTGACCTATTTTCCCCATTTCTCTCTTGTTCCGTTATTATAAAATAAGTATTTGTAAGAATCCTTGCCACATGGTTATTTCAGCTGTATCCAAAAGTCCATCCATCGCTTGCATTTTATGATACTGTGAGCAAACCTGAGCTAGGCATTTTCCTTCGTCAGAGGACAGTCTTTCGTCGGTGCAGGGATTAACAGTAAGAGAGGAAGAATTTACTGTAGTGCACTTAGATGAATGAACTCCAATACAGTGACAAGAAGAACTAAAAAATGATAAAAACCTTAATGAGAGCTCACATTACTGCTAAAAAATTAATCCTTTTTGATGTTGGCAAAACTGACTACCAAATATAATGGTCAAGAGATCAGTTGGCTTTTAAGAAATAATTAATGGGGGGCACCTGGGTGGCTCAGTGGGCTAAAGCCTCTGCCTTCGGCTCAGGTCATGATCCCGGAGTCCCACATCGGGCTCTCTGCTCAGTAGGGAGCCTGCTTCCTCCTCTCTCTCTCTCTTTGCCTGACTCTCTGTCTTCTTGTGATTGCTGTCTGTCAAATAAATAAATAAAATCTTTAAAAAAAAAGAAAGAATTAATGGTCCTATCTTTGGTATCAGCATGGTTTTTGGTAAATGACATGTTGATTTGGTGAGAGTGAAAATTTGTGATACGTAGGGAGAAAGTAACCCGTGGGACCGTGTCTAAGAGAGGCACATGTTAATTCTACTGGTGAATCCCCCACTTCGTTCCCCAGTCAGGAGTATTTGTTCCTAAGACAACTGATGTCCTTCAAGCACAGAATGTCTAACTCGGTTAGAGGTATTTCGTTTTTGCTATAAAGGTACCTATTGTATATTTTTATGTATTTTAATAGAAATATTTTAACCTATGTTTTAATATTTAAATATAAAAACATAAAGCACATGAAACAGGTTTAGTATGGTATTAGGGACATCTTTGAGCTACTGCATGGACAGTGTTTTGTCCCTAAGAGAACTTGAATTTTAAACAGTTGGATTTTTCATGAGATTTCCTCAAAACAACAACAAGAACCTCCCCCCTCCAACACACACACACATAATATATGACAATTAACCTTTGGGTCCATTCTGTCCCAAATTGAAGCTTTCTTCTTTTTCTTTGAGTGCAGAGATCAAGGCTCTCATGCTCTCCAGTAGACTGAAATGTATCCTCGTGATCATTCTGTCTGCATTAGGAGCATGATTAGTTGGACAGCAGATGAAGGAATGTTGTCACCATCTCAATTTTTCCATCCATGTCTGAGTTCCCCCTGCAGGCTTCAGAACCCCAGAGGAGAGCTACACTCCAGGGTCCTGATGTCTTGGCCAGGTTTCTGATGAAAAAACAAAGGCATTTCTGTGTCATACTTTTATAGAGAGCATATGGTATGTATTTATTTTGTGATAGGTTTTTATCACTTGGTAGAAAGATGTTACTGTATTTGAAGTGAACGATCACTCTTCCCATCATTTCACAGATTCTGGTTGTTTTTTCACATGGGTGACGGATTTAGGGGGCACGTCGGCAAGACTGCCATGGAAATATTTCCTCTTCTAGACATGGACTTCTGTCTTTTTATCTGAAATTTAACCTTTTTGCCCATGGCCAGGGTCTCCTGCAGCAAATAACGCGGTGAATTCTCAGTCTCGTGTCTCTGACTCACCATCCCTGTCCCTCCAGCCTCCTCAACTCCAACCCATGATTATGCTGGTTGCTTTCTGTGTTATGCTTTAGCTGTAGTGGGCCAACTGAAAGATAAACTGCTATAGAATAAATCACTGACCCTTTTGAAAACAAATAGAGCTGTTGAAAGAGTTTAAGAACATAGTGACTCCTTGAAAGATGGTCAACATTCTTGAGCCCTTTGACTAAAGATGAATTTTCTTCTGTGTGTGTGTGTGTGTGTGTACTGAAATTTATAAAAAGGAACCTCGGTAGCAAGATATTTGAAGCCTTTTGTGTTCTTAACCTTGCAGTGTTTTTCTTGGCAGGAGTTGAAGAAAACGTAGCTGTCATCTATTCTCTGCTCCCGTTGAGGAGAGCAGCTGGAGTGGGAGACTCTGGGGTAGCAGGGAGAGGCCTGCAGAGGAGATAGAGGCCCAGGTGCCACGGGGGGCACAATGCTTACCTCCTTATTCCATTGCCTTTACCCTGCTCCCGAAGGCGGAATCTTTCTTCTCTTTTTGTCTTTTCTTATGTGTCTGCCCTACTGTGGGGTTGGAGCACTGGAGTCTACCTTAGACTACACACATCCCGTGTTGCCGCTGGGTTCATCTCTGGACCCTAGACCAGCCTACTGCCATGAGGATGGTTACCCTTCCTCAGGAGCCTCATTTATCGGTGCTGAGGCAGCTGATTGGGACTGTGCAAGCTTTGCTACCACAGGCTTAGCTTTCTGTGGGCCTGCCCACATTGCCTGAGTTCCCTCTTGGGTCTTTGATCTCAACTCCGGGTGGCGGGTAACCAAGACACAGTCGTTTGACTTGGTCTCTCTTCCCTCTTCTGTCTTGCTTCCATGCTGAAAACAACTGCTCCGAACTGCCACATGCCTATGGGGACTTCAGTGTCATAACACAGGATACTTTTCTCCTTTCTGTAACCTCAGAGTCACTGCCAGTATAAGGGGGAAACGGATTTTGTTCATCACCCTGAGTTGTAGTGTGATGTGAGTTGGAAAGCACAGAGCAGCGTAGAGATATTTTTAGCTGAACGAAATATTTTGATGCCCATCTGTCACCTGAAATTCTTCCGAGATTTGATATTTGTACCTTCTTAGCAACTTCACAAAGGGGTATTGTATTTGAGCCGGAAGAGAAAAATATTTTTATTTCCTGCCCTTGACGTTTAGTGGAATTGATAAAAAGCATCAAGGTTCTTTGAATTCTGGATCTCTCCCACACACACACAAAAACATTATGTAAGAAAGAACTTGAGTGGTTTTTTCCTGTTTGTCAGTATGAGGGGGGAGTTATTGTGGAAAGTGGTGGACAAATCATCAGCAGGATTGGAAAACAAAGAGCTTTGCTAAGAAAATCATACCAAAGGTGATTGGACAGCTACCATGTCATCTGGCTCTCGGCGTAACATTGACCTTGACTGATGGGTTTGACTTTCCCTCTGCAGGTTAATTTAAAGGCTCTTTCGCTCACATATATTTCTGAAAAGAAACCGGTGCAGCTAGAGCTACACTGTGTTTTATCAAATGGTTATTTAATCAATAAATGAGTGAGTGATAGTATCTCTTGGTTGAGCAGAAAATATTCATTAAAAAAAGTCATGGGTTTGACTCTTCAAAAAGTTAAATAAACACAGAGTTTTGTACTTAAGCAGTTTGATGACAGAATGATGCTTTCATCAAGAATATCTATTTCAGGGGCACCTGGGTGGCTCAGTGGGTTAAAGCCTCTGCCTTCGGCTCAGGTCATAATCTCAGGGTCCTGGGATCGAGCCCCACATGGGGCTCTCTGCTCAGCAGGGGGCCTGCTTCTCCCTCTCTCTCTGCCTGACTCTCTGCTTGCTTGTGATCTCTGTCTGTCAAATAAATAAGCAAAATCTTAAAAATATCTACTTCCATTCCATACTTACTTGGTATTTTAATTTTGGGGGCCATGGTTTAGAGGGCCCAAACGTTCCGTTGGTTAAATTTGCCAGTGTAAGGTATTAACAGTGGACTGAATACTTTACAAAAGATAAATTCTTCCTGCTTGGCCTACCCATTTATTCATTTACCAAGATTTTCCAGATGTTGCCAATAGATTTGTAAGCAGACGTCTGGTGACCTATTGTTGTCAATGCATAGAAGATTGCCTTCTACATAGAGTAGATAGAAACCCTTCCTTTTCTCTTCTTTTACTTAAAAAAGAAAATCCCAGGAGACATCATCTGTGTTGTTCTGTTACACTTAACAGAGTCTGTCTGTCCATAGAATGAAATCCTCGTGTTGATTGTTTTTACTTTTCCCCTTTCTCCAATGTTCACTCCCTCTTAACACCTCTCGTTTGATTTCTTTACTCCTAGGTCTTTCAGGCACTTTTACCATACTCTTTCCTTGCCTGATTTAATGGTCCACCAGCATAACATCCCAGACCATGAACAGATTGTTTCCCCTGTGGTAGATCATGGTTTTAAAGTAGTGGTGAGCTTTAGTGCAGTTGCAACCAAAATTGCTCTCCTGGGTCAACTCCATTCTTCCTCTACTTTTAGAGGAAGAACATGTTTTTTTAGCCACAGAAATGCCAGGAGGTTCGTCCTGCCCCCTCATCCCACCCCAAAGTAATTCCTTAAGGTCTTCACTCTATCTATACTTCCCTGTCAGTGGGGGGGTCTTTCATACTGAGATAGACTTCTGCTTTGTACTTTGTACCACTCCACTGAGTGGACTTCTACTTTGTACTTTCTCCTTCCCATCATCATTATTATTTATTTTATTGAGGTATAATTGACATATAATATTATAGTAGTTTCAGGTATATAACATAATGATGTATTATTTGTATATATTTTGAATGATCTCTGCAATAAGTCTAGTTACCATCTGTCACCACACAATGACAGAACTTTTTTTTTCCATGTGATGGGAACTTTTAAGATCTACACTCATAGCAACTTTCATATATGCCACACAGTATTATTACCAATCATCACCATGCTGTCCATTACATCTCCAGGGCTTACTTATAACTAGAAGTTTGTACCTTTTGATTCCTTTCATCAATTTGGCCCACTCCCCACCCCCTGTCTCTGACAACTGCCAACCCCGTTATTCTTTTTTTTTTTTTTTAAGACTTATTTATCTATTTTAGAGACTGGGTGTTTGGGGGGCAGAGGGAGATAGAGAGGGAGTCTTAAGCAGACTCCACGCTGAGCATGAAGCCTGATGTGGGGCTGATCTCATGACCCTGAGACCACGACCTGAGCCAAACCCAAGACTGGAACACCTAAACAGCTCTGCCACCCAGGTGCCCCCAGTCCTATTATTCATAAACATGTTAACTACAGAGGCCCAGATTTATCTTCTGGGTTAACAACTTCCTGGTTTGGTGACCTTGGGCCAGTTATTTAACCTTATTTTAAACCTCAGCCTTTTCATCTGCAAAATGAGGAACAACCATAGTACCAACATCATTTGACTATTGTAAGGGCTAAACAAGCTAATGCAGGTAAACCTAGTAAGCTTACCTGGTGCATAATACATGCCTAAAAAAAGTAGTGATGATATTGGTGCTGATACAGGTGGTAGTCACTCACATCCTTCTTGAAACCTCTATTTTCTCATCTGTAAAATAGCATAGTAATAGTACCTAACTTACTGATTAGTGAGAAATAAGGATCTATAGATATGGGTCAACTTAGTGTGTTGTCTGGCATCTTATATGCTCTCAGGGCATGGTGGTGGAGACTCTTGGAATGATGTAGATTCATGATCCTTCTGTTTTCACTCTGTGCTTAGTTTAGTTTCAGGACCTCATGGATACCTTTACGGCTCAAAGTGTAAGCCTTAAACAAGTCACTTTGAGCCAGGCACTGGCTCTTTCTGTTTCTGCTACTCATTGTGAAATGACGGTGTTGAGCTAAATGCCATGAACAGTCTTTTCCTCTAAAGTATTTTGACAATGAACTCTCCATCAGTCAACTCAGTTTTGAAAATACCTCTTACTGAGAAACTCATCCAAAAGAACTTCTCTGCCCTCTACCACCAAAGACTTTACTAAACGAGTCTTCTTCATCATCTCTTAGTAAATTTTCTCTTATTTAAAAAATCAGGCTGTTTTCTTTATATCAGTTGGCCCTATACAGAAGTGTAGCCAATTAGTCTATCATTTTCCAAAGCCATGCTTAGTTCTCATAGTTACACTTTTTTTAAAAAAAGATTTTATTTATTTATTTGAGAGAGAGACAGTGAGAGAGAGCGTGAGCGAGGAGAAGGTCAGAGGGAGAAGCAGACTCCCCGCGGAGCTGGGAGCCCGGTGCGGGACTCGATCCTGGAACTCCGGGATCATGACCTGAGCCGAAGGCAGTCATCCAACCAACTGAGCCACCCAGGCGCCCCTCATAGTTACACTTTTAATCTATAAACTCTTGGCCAGTTTTATCACAAATTAAATTCTGATGCCTTTGAGCTATATCCATTTTGAAGAACAGTATTTAATTTTGTCTCTTTGCCAATGGCTGCTCTCACTTTCTTCTACCCCCCCAGATCCCCGTTCAGTTTTTTCTCTTTGGAGAACAAACTTAAAAAACTGGTTTCTATTACAATCTCATCACCCCTGAGGTAGGAAGACGAAGTATGAAGTATGGTTTCAGGCCAAGAACATTGAACTGGAATCCCAAAGACCTGGATTGCAGTCCAGGCTCTGCCCCCAGAGCTGTGAGGCTGTGGATAATACACTTACTGTTGCTTTAGTCCTTAGTTTTCCCATCCGTCAAATGAAAGATAGGACAGAATGATCCCTAAGATTTATCTGCCTGTGAAGACTAATGGTCCCCATCCCTTCCCATTTTATCTCGTAATATTTTGTGTTTTTTTGTGGCTTATTTTTATTGTAAGCAAAGTGTAATCGACACACAATATTAGTTTCAGGTGTACAACATAATGATTCATTATTTGTATATATTAAAAATGATTCCCACGATATCACCATAGTAAGTGTAGTTAACATTAGCACCATACTTACAGAATTTTTTTTCTTGTGATGAGAACTTTTAAGATCTACTCTCTTGGCAACTTTTTTTAGAGAGAGGGAGGGGAGGAGGAGGAGAAGGAGAGGGAGAGAGAGAATCTTAAGTAGGCTCCATGCCTAGCGTGGAGCCCGATGCAGGGCTTAGTCTCAGGACCCTGAGATCATGACCTGAGACGAAATCAAGAGTCAGATTAACCGACTGAGCCACCACCCAGGTACCCCTTTCAAATATACAACTTTCAAGTATGTAATAGTACCTTCATTTTACAGATGAAGAAATGAAGCACACTGAGGTAAAACATTTGGCCACAGTAACCCAGCTAGTGTGTGACAGAGCCGGGGTTCAAACCCAAGCCTGGCTCTTGCTCAGCACATCCCATGGCCTCAGTGGATTTCTTACTACTCTCATAGGTACCTTTGGGATTAGTGAAAAGCTAAGTGATGGTACATTTTGTTTTTTGTATTTTATTTTTTTAAGCATGTATGATGGAGGCTTTTATTTATTTATTTTTAAAGATTTTTTTTTTTTTAATTTATTGGAGGGAGACAGAGCAAGAGCATGAGCTGGAGTGGGGGTCAGAGGGGAAAGGAGAAGCAGATTCTCCACTGAGCAGGTAGCCCAACGTGGGGCTTGAGCCCAGGACCCCAAGATCGTAACCTGAGTGCAAGGCAGTTGCTTAACAGACTGAGCCACCCACCTGCCTCTGATAGAGGCTTTTAGATTTTTTAAGCACTTAACAGGCCAGATTGACTCAAGGAGCCAGGTGTAAGTCACTTTGTAATCAACATATTATTTATTTGCAAATAGGTTCTTTTTATTTAGTAAGATATTACAGTTTAATCTAATTCCTGTCTGATTTGTCTTAGATTCCAAACAATGCTATTTGAATTAATAAAACTTCACCATTTTGCAAGAGATGACAGGCTCACCCCAACATCCTTAATGTAGTTCTGATTACTTATGTACTCAGTTATTCAGTCTGCCGTTTAAAAAATCTATTTCCTGTTTACAGGAAGGTGCGACCCAAAACTTCATACGGAATCCAGTTGGTTAATTTTTGTTGTATGTCAAACATGCAATAGCTGCTTAATTAATGTCTATTGGTTGAATCAATATGGAAAAATAATTTGATAGCCTTACTTCATTTTACTATCCAAGGCATTAAAAGAATGACATATAGTAAATTTCTAAATGACATGGAGTAAATGACTCAAGCCATCCCATCCCACCGTCTCTGAGTACATCAAGTTGGAATCAATCACATACCACTTGGCCTGAAATTTTAACTTAGAGTTGACAGGAAGTGGGCAGGAGTTGTTACTTTGCTTTTTATTGTTTGTATAAATATTAAGTGTCATGGCAACAAAAAACTAACAGCCAGATGAAGAACAGAAACATATGGAGAAATGGAAGGCAGTCTTGAAAAAGGATATTTGAAAGAAATGCTTCATTTGGCTTATCTTGATATGAGTGTATTGCTAACATGGTTTATTCTGTTCCTGAGGAAAGATACAGATATCACTGAGGGAGAAAAAATAAAAGCTTTGAGCATGAAAAATATCAGTATAGCCAAAAGATAAATATTTTATTTAATTTTTACAGTTGAGGCACAAACTTGACTCTAGAGTTTTCTGGCAGCCACAAAAAAAGGAAAGCATGATTAATTTTGGAGGTTTTTGCTTCCCTGAGACATGGTCATATTAATCGATTTTGAGGGATAAGGCTATTCTTAATATCTGGCTTTCAAAGAAATTCCTTTTATAAGTCTTTCTACAGGGGACTAACTCTGATTCTAAAGACTCAGAATGTTACCTTTCTACCTGCATGATAGGAAATTGACACCATTCATGAGAAGTAAATTTTAAAAATCATTGATCATAACTCAGGTTAGTTGTACTGTTAGATAAAAATGGGGGGAAATAGGTGTCTTTCATCCCCCTCTCACTGTCTACAGCCTTCATGAGCTGAGCTGAACTTTCATAAGCATGGATGTTTATAACAACCTTACCTTCTATTGTCAAGCTCATTAAACATCGTGCAATGTCATACTTGACCCTTAACATCTTCTAAGGGTGTTGCTTGGGACAAAGTAACTCTAGTAAGATCTGCTTTTCCTTATACAGCTTTATCATAAAATTTAAAGTTACTCTTATCAAATCAAAATGGTCATGGGGCCGCCTGAGTGGCTCAGTGGGTTAAGCCACTGCTTTCGGCTCAGGTCATGATCCCAGAGTCTCGGGATGGAGTCCCGCATTGGGCTCCCAGCATTGTAGGGAGTCTGCTTCTCTCTCTGATCTTCTCTCCCCTCTCATGTTCTCTTTCACTCTTTCTTTCTCAAATAAATAAAATCTTTAAAAAAAAATCAAAATGGTCACTGCAGAGGATCTTCCAGGGGCAAGCTGCTTTGCTAGCATTGTAGTAGTAGGAGGATACATATATGAGATGTAATTAGAGTCCTTATATAGAGAAGGGGGTCAGGGAACTATGGCCCACAGGCTGGAACCAGCCCACTGCCTTTTTTTCATGGCTTGCAAGCTAAGAATGGCTTTTATGTCTTTAAATGACTTTAAAAAATTAAAGAATATTTTATAACACGTGAAAATTTAATTTTAGTGTGTGTAAATAAAGTTATATGTGAATATAGCTGTGCTCATTCATTTATATACTACCTATGGCTACATGTGACCACAAAGCCTAAAATATGTACCGTTCAGAAAAATTTGCTAACTCTTATTAGAGTGGGGAGAGTACTTTCTGTGCATTCATGAGCTATGTAAAGAATCTATAAAAAGAAAAGCTATTTTGTGTAAAGGGCAGGGGCCTCTCTAAGCCTGAGGGGCCTCTATTCATGTGACTTGTCCCTTATATCCTCATGTCCCGATCTTTAACACATGACATCTGCTTAGATGCATCAGGATCCATCTAAGAGGAAGAATGTTCCAGGAGGCTGGAATCATGAACTCATTATATTCATAAATACCATCACCTTGCCTTGAAGCCTTTCCTTACCAGCTCATGTTCTCTTGGAATCAGTGCCTTTTCCTTGTTGCTTGCTTCTCCTTGTCCTAGGCTACTTCTCACCAATCTGTAAAAATTGTAACCATGAACATTTTAGAGTTTTGTGCCATCAAATACTCAATATGTTCTACTTCTACCACCCCTAGACACTCAGCCTGTTATTTATTACTCCTGTTCCTTTTCTCAGGAACTTGGAAACTAGCTTTTATAAATATTTTTATAAATATTTTATAAATATTTTTCTAAATATTTTCTAAATATTTGGTTAGGTCTATGTGGCTTGTAGACCCAGTGGAACAATTTGCCCTCTTAGATTCAGGGACTAGGGGGCCAGCCTTGCCATCTCCCATTCATGTTTGGTTTAATATATATCTATTGAATCCCTACTATGTGCCAGATCCTGTGATATTGTCTGAATGTATTAAGGATGAAGCAAAACCAGATGAGATTCCTGAGCTAAGTGACCCGAGTCAAGGTCTCTGATACGAAGCCAAGGCAGTCCAGGTCCTGCAGCCTCAGCCTCACAAACCTGTGACGGGGTGACCCGCTTCTCTGGTCCAAGCTCAAATTCAGTAAAGCCTATTTATTTGATGGATGGTTCTGACCCTTATAAAGCTCCAATTTTCTAAGAACCAAGGTCATCATCTTCGGTGCCACTAGGGATAAATTAATTCTTCCATTCTCCTCTTCTGAAGAAAAAGAACTGCTTTCTTCCTCTTATTGTTAGACCGTCCACTGTTTCTTTCTGTATCCGTCATCTATTTTGCAGTTAAGCTATATAAACACCAATCACATGGCCTCATAAGTGTAAAACAAGGGTTGATTGCTCACATACCTGAGATGGTCAGCCTTGAGTCTGCTGGGTGGGCCGGGCCCTCTTCTGTGTCAGGGGGTGACCTGGCTGTCAGCCCAGGAGGGAGGGCTGGTCCAGTGCTGTCCATTTGTCTGTCTTGCTGCGGTTGGCTGTCCTTGTCATGTTCTCATGCTACCCAGTTCCCTCCACTCTTACCTCTGAGACTTAGTTCCTGGACTACTCACCAGTATGTCAGAATTTTCCTTAAAATGTGCACCCAGACCTGGGTAGCTCTCTTCTAGGTATGGTTTGACCAGCTAAAGATGCAGAGGAACCGTTTTTTGGTTTTTTTTTTCCTTATCCTCTGGACACTTTGCTCTGTTAATTGTTAATTTGGGCTCAGATGGCCTTAGCTTGCTAATTTAGCAGCTGAATTGCACAGTTGGCCCTTGTCACATGTCAGGCTTGAGAAAAACAAAACATCTCAGATCTTTTTCCGTATATACGGCTGCCAAGTCTCATTCATCCTGTTGACCAAAATCTTTATCTGGTCCTTGAACTGTGTCCGTTGGGTTTCGTAAAGGGTCTTTGGACTATGTAGTGAAGTGGCTGAGTTTGTTCATTCATTCAGTACATATTTATATATTTATCCTGTGCCTATTGGGTCTAGGCACTAGGCAAGAAACAAGATGCTGACCTCGTCCTTGCTCTTAGGAAATTTGGGCTTTTACTGCAACAGGGTAGGGTGGATGGTATAGATTTGGCAGTCAGGATTAAAAGGCATTTATCAACTGTGTAGTATCTTTTTTTTTTTTTTGCTATGGGAGCCTCTCCGTTCTATTTGAGAACTCCTGTAGTTGGTTAAAATTCCAGTCACTGCCTTTTGATGGATAATTTGGTGAGATGTTGACACATCTGCTTGAACAAGGCATGAATAAGTTAGCGGATGTGGAAACCGTTCACAAATTTCAAAAAGCAGGTTTCTGTTGAACGTTATGAACTTGATCGACATCATACTCATGGTGATGTTGATTTAGCAAGAGTCTCCTACTGTTCTCATGGAAAGTTCAAACATCTTTCCCTTGGTAGGCATAATGTGTAAAGGATTTTAGGCAAGGGAGCGTGTTGTGAATACTTAAGCCTGTCTCAGGAAAGCTTTCTGTCACTCACGCTACTTGGTATGCCAGTGTTGGGGCCAGTTAAATGCCTTCCATTGGTTCTGGTCACCCAGTTAACAACGCTGTCAGTCTTGCATTGATGCTGGAGCTGATATGTGAGCACTGGGAGGAAGAATCACCTCCCTTTGACTGGCCCAACATTCAAATACAAAACAAACCTAGGCAGAGTTCTTCTTTGATTCTTTCAACAAATATCAAGAATACACTAAGTGCAGGCAATGCATCAGTAGGCAAAACGGACAAAATTCCTGCCCTGCAAGGCTTATATTCTAATGGGACAACAGATAATAATAAAACCTAATAAATAAGAAAATTATAGAGTATGTTAGGTAGCCATAAATGTTGGGAAGCTCAGTTGGGAGGCTCATAAATGCCTGGGTGGCTCAGTTGGTTAAGCATCTGCCTTCAGCTCAGGTCATGATCCCAGGGTCCTGAGATCAAGCCCCACATGAGGCTCCCTGCTCAGCGGGGAGCCTGCTTCTCCCTCTCTCTCTTCCTGCTACTCCCCCTGCTTGTGCTCTCTCTCTGTCAAATAAATAAATAAAATCTTTTGAAGAAAATGTTGAGAGGAACAGCTGTAGGTTGTCCCTGTTGGAGTGGTTGAATGGTCAGTGTAGACCTCCTTAAGAAGATAATATTTTGATCAGGCATCTGAAAAGAGTAAGAAGTTAGGCATACAGCTACCGGGAAAATAGACTAGCATGTAGAGATGAGAGCCAGAATCTAAACCCCTGGTTCTACTTTTTTGTAGTTAACTCTGCTGTCAGCCAGCCAATAATAATGGCTACCACTTTTTGACTACCTCTATCTGACCAGTACTGGTCACTTAACCTACAGTGTTTGGAATCTACCTAGGAGGTAGGTTATATTATCCAGCCCCATTTACAGTTGAGGAAATTGAGACTCAGATAGATTTAAAAGTCTCCTATCAGAAGCATCAGTGGAGATGGGATTTGAAGCCATCTGACTTTGAACTTGAACTCCTGAAGCCTGAGTGTTTTCCCTTTTGCCATGTGGTTTTCCTCCTGTGCATACCTTTGGTGGGAGCAGACTGGGGAATTACCCTTTGAATCAAGCAACTTGGGGAGTGCCCCTGGAACTGAGAGATCAGGTTTCTAAGAGACAAAATTACATCACTCACGAGTTCTGCAAAATCTGCCTAAGGAGCCACTTTTTCTGGGGAACCTCCCCAAATAAGGCAAAGTATTTGACTTGATCATTCAGCTGGCTTAGACTTCTTTGTATAACCTATCTACCATAAAGACAGCCATCCTACTTGAAATTTGGTTGATTTTTGCTATCATTAATGACTCCCGTTGGCATATCTCTCTGATTAGTGATTGTTTGACAATCTTGACACGTAATAAACACAGAACTTCCTTGTGGTCTAATGTTGCAAACTGTGATCATCACGTGGGCTCTCCTGGAATGGTTCTCATTTTTGTGTGGCAACTACATGAGGACGTAAGAGTTGCTACCTTCATAAGACTAGGCATGGAATAGTCATCATGCCCAACGATATCGTAAAAGTAAAGATAAATGTAAAATCATGTTCCAAACCCTATAAAAAGGGTTATATATGTGAGTCCCATGTACTATTTAGTGTACTTATAGGACATTAAAAAAAAATACAGTTCCACTCTCTCATACATTTAGAATTTACAAGATCTAGGAGAGATGATTTGGAAAACCCAGGTCCCTTTAAAAAGATATTCAAATTTAAACGAATGCTTTTTCTTTCAATAAGTGGCCCTAAGTTAAGTAAAGGTATTAAATATATATTTTTTAAAATTTATAGGTGCTGTCTATGTGAATATGGATGTATGTAGGGGTCTGTGTGTGTGTGTGTGTGTGTGTAAATAAAATGGCAGTCAGAATTCCTAATTAAAGGTGTAACCTGCTGGGCAGAACAGATAAATATATTTTTTTAAGATTTTATTTATTTATTTGACAGAGATCACAAGTAGGCAGAGAGGCAGGCAGAGAGAGAGGGGGAAGCAGGCTCCCCGCTGAGCAGAGAGCCCGACGCAGGGCTCGATCCCAGGACCCTGGGATCATGACCCGAGCCGAAGGCAGAGGCTTTAACCCACTGAGCCACCCAGGCACCCCCAAGATTTTTTTTTGCAAGGGGTAGGAGAGGTGTGGAGGGAAAGCCAGCACAGATTTAGTCACCGAAGTGCTGAAACACCACTGGTAATTCAGAGTGATGAGGAGAACCTGATTTAGCAGAATTCTCTCCAGATACTTCTGTTCATCCATTGAATGAAGGTAGAGTGACCAGTTGAAACCCTCAAGGAAGGTTCTAAGCTATACTCTAGTACAGGTACGTCAGTCAATGTGGAGGTTTTTGGGGGGCTTCAAGTGTGAGCTTAAGCACTGAATAGGGAGACCAGAGTGCTGAACCTGGCACCAAGACGTACTCTTTTTCCTAACCCTCCCCAGGCTGACCTCTTCGTTCCTTGAAAATTGATGGTCAGCAGACAGGTTTTGAGGGCTGCAGATTCTTTTTTTTTTTTTTAAGATTTTATTTATTTATTTGACAGAGCACACAAGTAGGCAGAGTCAGGCAGAGAGAGAGAGGTGGAAAGCAGGCTCCCCGCTGAGCAGAGAAACCGATGTGGGGCTTGATCCCACGACCCTGGGATCATGACCTGAGCTGAAGGCAGAGGCTTAACCCACTGAGCCACCCAGGCGCCCCAAGGGCTGCAGATTCTTAGCCTGATTGTGGAACCCACACACACCAGCCTGGTGGTTTGAATTCCTCAGAGACTCCTCACGGTGCCTGGTTGTCAAATTTATTTTAAGTGTAGCTGCTACATTCACATCTGACCAAATAAAAGCCACCCATTAGTAGTCTGTGTTTTTAGGGCACTCTTTGACACTTTGGTGACAACTCTTAGAGTATTTCGCTCCTCTCTGAAAGTCATAAAAAAAAAAAAAAAACAACAACAAGATAACCAACATCAAAAAACGAAAGAACTTCAAAACTTGTCTGTCAGAGTCATAAAGGGAGGAATGAGACCGCATCATCCTGCCTTAGATCTTGTGGGAAATCCCTATGAGGAAGGGGGAGAGGATTTGGAGAAGTTAAGAGTTGAGCCATCATCCAAGTAAATGGCTTGAAATGACTTAGGCAGTGATTTCTGGTTATGCTCCTTCCCAGTTCAAATTCTTTCATTGGTTCCGTTCCCCAGCGGGATGCAATCCATATTTTTTTCCCGGTCTTTTCCCAGTATCATTTCCTTCTTCCTCATTCCTACTTCCCCAACCAGCCAGTGCTGTTTCCTATCATGTCCCTTCCCTCTTCAGAGAAGAAGCAAACTGGAAGCCATCTTTGGAGACCCAGCACACACCACCTCTCTGAAGCTTTCTGGGGGAATTCTGAGTGGTTTCCCGCACTCCTATACAGTTGACACTGTGTTGTACTTAGGGAAGATGAATTTGTGTTCCACCTTAAGACAGTAAATTCTGTGGAATTTAGGGACCATTTACTATCAATCCCTCCACTGGGTGGCATAATTCTTGCTCATGGGTGATTGAATTAATGCCATAAATGCCGTAAAGAGGAAGCTTCCTGTATATAATCTCAATGCAGGCACTGCTTCTTTCTTTGTTAAAATTCTTGAATTTTGAATTTCAAATTCATTTCAACAGACATGTCTTTCTTTACCTTATAAAAATATGATAAATGTTTGATTTGCTAATACAGAAATTTAGGTTTGTCAAACACACATCGATTTTTGGGTTGGTTTATTTACTTTGTATTATTCAAAAAGTCCTCATCTGTGTAACTAAAGAAAAGTAAATCTTTTGTCCCAAAGAAAAGTAAATCTTTTGTCTAGTTTGGGAGGTTCATTTTATGGGGCACAGGTAGGGTTATGACAGTATATGCTGAGAGGCAGATGTCTTTAAATTTTGTCTTTTAAACCTAGTCCTCTAAGAATAGTAGATTTTTGAATAAAATACTCTTACTATTGTTGCCACTAAAACATGATAAAAATAAATCAAAAGTCCAGCTTCAGGTCATCTTCTGGAAACACCCTCCACTTCCTTCCTCTCTATCTCAGGTGTTCTTTAGAGCCTGTCTTGTCCTCCTTCTCCCAATCCTGGTCTTGGTGTCTTGGTCCTGCTTTCTTCTAGAATCTTCCTGAACCAGGCTCCACTATCACAGCTCATTTCTTTCACATTTTCCCTCTCTTACCTCACCACCAGCTCCTTCCCTTCAGTCTACAAATTTGCACAGTCCCTTCTTACCCTTAACTCCCCCTGTTCTGAACCGGACTGCTTCCTCCAACTTCCATCTTTCCACCGTCTTCAGGGACAAACTTATTGCAAAAACATTCTACATTTACATCATCCATTTTGTCAGCATCTTCTCACATTTTTAACCCTTTACTGACTTCCACCATTGGATTAAACCTACTCTCTGAGTCACAAATGTTCACCAACTACCTTCCATGTGATTGATCCCATTGATGGATCCCTACTTGAAATGCCCTTTCCTCTTGATGTTGCAACACTACAGTTTCTAGCTTCTTCCTTGTTTCCCTACATGGGGGAATCTCCTTAGACCTGTCCTTGGTCCTTTTTGCACCTCTCTGTACCTTGTTCCCCTTGACAATTCTGCTTACTCCTTGCATCTCAGCCCCAGGTCCATAGGTCAAGGACTCCCCAGTGTTTTATCGGCAGTCCCACCCTCTCTCCAGGACCTTGATTCCTTATTTCTCATGTTCCTGACAATTCCTCAGTTTCATTCTGTTGAAAATACAATTGATCTCACAAACCTGTTCCTACATTACCTACCTTATTTCCCTTAACAACCTATTTCTCTCAATGGTAACACTATCTTTTCGGCTACTGCTTGGAGGCATTCTCAGTACTCACCCCTACATCCAGTCATCCCATAGTCCTGTAAATCCTACGCAAACCCCCTCTCACACATTCCTCTCCTCCTTTCTCTTGCCACCGGGCCTTTGTCAAAGCTCCTGTCACATGCTGGGGATTATGCTCTTCTCCTGCCCCTTCAGTACAGCATTGAAACACTCTGAAGACATCGTGGGTCTGACTGTAATTTGCTTTACATAATTATAAGGGCACAGTGGAAGGCTACATCCTGTTAATGAGAAAAGCCGAGGCATACACACACTAACAGGCATACACATACTAACAAAAACCTCGGTGATCCTCGCCCTCAAACCTGGTTTCTTCTTTCTAAGCTTCATCCTCCTAGACTCTCCTCTCCATGGTCTCTCCTGGCTTTGGGCATAAAACTATTCCAACTCTTTTCCACTCCAGGGTATTTCAAGTCTGTGAGCAGACCCAAGGGGTGAATTGGATCTGTAGAAGTGGCTTGGCTCTTCCTGACCCTGTATTGCTTAATCCAGCCAACCTAATTGCGAAAGGAAGAGAAGCAATACTGCCCTAACACATATTTAAGTCCTTTGTAAATAATTCTCCCTTCCCATCTCTCTCCCTCTGGTGTAGAAATGCCATGCTTAAATTTAGTTTCGCTTCCTTGGCTGTATATTTCTTTTTTCCAGGCACCATGTGGATTTTTCTGTAGGTGTTAGAAAATCCAAATTCCAATTAACTTTGCCACTGATTGTTTTATAAATCTTGGTGAGTCAGGGCTTATTCGTAAATGGTGATGAAAATTTTAAAGTTCTTTGAGCATGGCAATGCATGAACGGAATACAGATAAACTAATTAGAATGTATAGTCGCTGCATTTGTGTGTGTGGTTTTGAGAAAGCAGCTGTAAATAAATACGGAGCTTTCAAGTCTTGTTTATGGTTTTCAAGGGGAATCGGTGTGCTTTATCCTGTATGACAAACGAGTCTATAAAATTCTCTAAATCTCTCTTAATCTTAAATTCATATTCTTGGGCATTAAAATATAGAACAAGCGTCAGAAAAAAATAGAAATGGATATTCTTCCAGAAAATTCTACTGGCACTGAATAAATGACCTACCAGGAATTTGCTAAACAAGAGACTCAAGGCAAAGCAGAATGAGAAAAGTACCCAACGATTCTATTCTTTCTGCCTCCTAATTATACAGTGAAGAAATAGAAGGATGTCACAAGAACAGGCACTTCAATAAACATTTGCTTGAAAATGGTATTTAAGAATCCTCAGAAATCTCCCCAAAGGCCTCTAAAAGTCCGTATGCCTGGGGAGAATTCTGACGATAAAACATTTTGTGCACATCTCACCCTCTTTTAGAGGCTGTGTCATTATTGTTTGCGGGCTTGGGGTTTTTTTTAATTTTTGCTTCTGTGGGGAGCCTCTGAGCTGCATTGAAAAGTATCCAGAGCAGCCTCGTCCAGGTGCCACTCACACCAGCGCTGGGTCTGGCCCGCCAAAGGGTCAGAATTCAGACTCCGCTTTGCATGGTGGGTAATAGGCTACTTCCTCACTTTTTAGCCAAAACTGTATATCATCTTTTACCCATACCACAATTATATATATATGTATATATATAATTAATATTTATACATATAAATATCATAAATATATAAACATATAAACATTATGTATATATATATTAAAATAAATTTATTTATTTATTTATTTTTTTTATTATTTTAATCTTACCACAGGTTGAGTGATGGGGATGTGTGGGGAGGTGTTCTCCTTTCATGCATTGAGGGCAAGTCAGGCTTTCTGAGTTGTTATTTTTAGCTTTCCTTTGTCCCCAGTAGCATTCAAAGAAGTCAGAATGTCAGTTAGTGAAGTTTCTATCCAAAAGTGAAAGGAAAAGGGGAAATGTCAGTAGGTATGGTAGTAGGAGAGGAGTTTTGGTGACATGTTTAAATAAAAAGGACGTATTTTTTTACCTTGTGAGAATTAGCATAGGACCAGTCATCCTGTCCTGAAAGAAATTAATTTAGACTTTAAATAAATTGTGCAATCAGATGGCAAAGTCTGTAGCTACATTTCAGATTATTACCTCTAGTATTGGACTGCAACATATTCCCCCGTGGCTGTTGTTTTTGGTGTAGAGACATTTAAAATGGGCAAGTTTGGCTTTTTGTGGGGCTATGGGTTGGACAGAATTACCTTCACATTAGAGAGATATTTGAATATCCATACCAGGGAGAAAATAATGTTCTCTCTGGGCCATTGTGGGGGTGGGTTTCTAGCTTTCCCTTTCACCAGGACTGGTAAACAGTTGATAGAAAAATCTTCAGAATGCCGTGGGTAGCAATATTCCACCAGCAGAGTATTATAAAAGGGCATAATCCCCTAGTTATAGCATTCTTAACGAGATTAAATTGAACAGCAGCATTTCTAATAAAGATGGCTCTTTTCCCCTCTCCAGATGGAACACCACAAAGGCTTGTCTTGTCAGCTTCAAACACTGTGTTTAAGTGGGGAAGTTTTCTCTTCTGTCTCTAGTAGTTGAAGGTTTATAGCATGAACTATGGACTGTAGACCTGAGTTTGAATCTCAATGCTATTCCCTGCGACAAGGTACAAGTCACATGCCTCGTGACACTCAGTGTCTTTGGCTTGTGAAACTTAGTGATAATCCATTCAAGGGACTGTGGTATGGGTAAAAGATGATATACAGAGAGTGCCCAGCACTGAGTGGGCACACAGTAAGTGCTCGGTCTCCTGATGTCCATACGCTCTATGTGTCATTCCCTTCCAGGATAGATCTGGAACATGGATAATCAAGGCCCCACAAAGAGTTCGTGAGGTGAACGTGATAATCACTACATTGTGGAAACACGGTGTCCCACAAAGAGCTTGTCAAGTAAAGGGAGTATCTCCCAAATTCAAGTAATTGGCCCAGATGTTTGCAAATGGGTTTTAATATTTTTCCTGTGCAAAAGGGCAGAATTAAGTTACTCATAGGCACAGATACTAAAAAGAGGGCAAATTTCTTGTCTTCATTGTCCTGAATCAGTAGAGTTTACTGAGAAATTAATGGGGAAATTTTTGGAAACCCAATATGGCGAATGGTTTGAAAATCATCTTTGCTTTGAAGAATACCCCCTCCCTCTCTCCTGTCCTGCAAAAATGTACCAACAGCCTTGTGAATGTCTTGCACAGTGGTGTTCCAGCTTCCCTCCCTGGAAACCACCCACCTCCAAGTCAGGTTTAATATGTAACAGCTTTCCTCAAACTAGCCAGGTATCATCAGATTTTGATTATGTAAGTCCTGAGAGATCTATTTTAGGGGTGAGAACAGAAGAATGATGTTTTGACTACTTCCTCATTCTCATACGAGCAATCACAGACTTTTCCATCAGGGGCCTCCTGTTGATTCCCTGGAGGTCAGGAGGTCAGGAGTGCTGGAGTCCTTAGAAATCTGTCCTAGAGCAGGAGGACCTTTCAGACCCTTGGTTACACTCTGTTTTACACACAAGGAAATGGTGGGCATGGTGGCTAAGTGACTTACCCCAGGCCTTCAGACTAGCAAATAATATAACAATAGTTAACGTGATATTGGATGCCCATTATAGGCTGAAAGCTCTCTTTAAGTATTTTATATGTTATTTCAGTTACTTCTCTTAGGAAGCCTACGAGGTATCGATAATATTATTATTATACCCTTTGTACATGGGGAATGGAGCACAGAGAGGTTTGAGGTAACATCCCCGAGATGGTAGACCTGGGATTAGAATTCAGGTGGCTGACTCTAGAGGCTTCTCTTACCTGTTTGCTCTGCCAGCAGAACTAGGAACAGAACTCAGATGGAGGCTATTTCCAACTTTCTGTATATAAGCCCTAATGCTCAAGGTCATCATGGTGAAAAAGAAAGGCTTGCTTTTCTGCAATTCAGGAACATTTATTCAGAAAATATTTATTGAACACATAATATGGCTCAGGACCTGTGCTAGGTTCTGGGGGGGGGGGGGAGGGGGCGGGGATACAAAGGGAGAGATGAACCCAGCTTGGTCGTCAAAGAAGGTATGTTCTATTCCTGAAACTTCACAGTGACTTCAGTAGTGTTACCATGGCTGATACCACTTTTCACTATAAGCCCTGTTGAGTCTTTAGGAAATCTGAATTGGTTGAATGATAGTTCATTCCTATTAAAACATATAAGAGACTAATGTATGAATAAAGAATGTCCTCAAAGTAGACCTAGGCTAAGTGGTGGAAATGATCTGACAGTGCTGTGTGGACAGTGCCTAAACACTTGAGGGAGTTTGAAATGATCTTGTTTTTGAGTTGTCACCATCCTGACCCAAGCAAGGATCAGCCATCTGAGCCAAGAGTTCCCTGGTTTATGCATAGTGCTTTCATTGCTCTCCATCATGGGTTGACATCTTTGGAAAGAAGATTAGAAGTAACTAACTCCTAGGAGGGATTTAGCTACTTCTTTACTTTTTTTTCCTCTCCAACTTAGTATTCATCTGGGATCTACTCTCATTGAGCCAAACAGAGTCCTATAGTTTTCAGAGTTTCCCATCTCAGAGTAAAAACTATCATGGAGCTTTCACACCTTTCACTAAAAAGAATCCCACCATGTTTGCCAAAGTTCATGTATCTGTTACCATTGGTACACTGGGAGTGGTACATAGTTAAATCTCCAAGTCCCAGGTAAGTAATGTTGAGAAAGGGAGAAGCGGGTGTTTTGGTTCTCATTCCCAGGGGTTAGAATGTGTGTGGTGGGAACTTAGGAATCAGCGTGTCTCCCTGGCTTGCCTGTGCTGTCCTGACTCTTGATCAGAGCGGGGGGGTCTCATTCCCACTCGTGCCCCCACCCTCTCACCACATCCGAAAGGATAATGATAACGACTATAAGCAAATAACATTTGGGGATATGCATTGTGTACCAGGCATGACACTAAGTTCTTGGGAGTTACAAGTTCTTGGGGATTCCTTACTCCCCATTGCTTATCATACAGACATTCTTATTCCTGTTTGGCAGAAAAGGAAACTTGCCTAAAGTCACAGAATCAGTTAAGACAGAGCCAGTGTCCAAACCAGTGTCTGTCTCATTCCATCCCCTAACAATTAACCACTAGAGATTCCTGGTGGAGAGGACACCAACGGCCAGGCCGTATGGATGGGAGCAACTCTGAGGCTTTGATTTTGGAGAAGAGAAGCCGGAAGGGAGATGTGAGGAAATTGCACGATGTTGAAGGACAGTCATGTGGAGGACAGCCGGAGCATGATGTAGACAGTTCCATGGGGTCAGAATTAGAACCAAAGAGGAGAAACCACTGGGAACACCATGTTGGCAGGATATAAGAAAAAGTTCTCAGTCACATTCAGAGTTATCCCAAAATGGACTAAAATGCCTCAGAAATCGGTCACTGCCTTATCCCTGAAGCTCTTCACGCTCAGGCTGGACAGCTCCCTGGTGAGGACTCATCCACTGTCAATCCTATAAGTCTTTGATCCCAACCAGTAATGCTCTTTTAAGTGCCCCCCGAAGTGCCCATCAGAATAATTACAAAACTGTCTACCTTCTCAGACTTCCCTGTTCTTGAACCTATTCTTCCTTTCACCAAGTTTATGGAACTTCCAAGGGCTCTGCCAAATGGTCCATCCCGGCACAAGGCAAGACAGATGAGTATGCACAGGGAGGCAGAAGAGAGACCATTCAGGTTCAGGGAAGGGTGTGCCAGGGTCTGGACCCTTGCTTAGCCACTTGCTGTGTGTACATGATGAAGTTACTAAACCTCTCTGTGCATAGGTTTCCTCATATATGTTATGCTGCCAATAGGGTAATATTAAAATGGAAGTGTTTTCAGGATTAATGAGTTAATGCATTTAAAGCCCTCAGAACAGTGCCTGGCATGTTTTGGGTGCTCAGTGCTAGTGTTGGCTTTATAAACAGGATGTGCTTTTGGCTTGCTCTCAGCCAGTCTATTCAGTAATAATCATGACAAGCTCAGTCGTAGCAGCAATAGTACTTGTAAGTTACAGTTACAAGCCAGAATTAAATTCCAGAGCCCACACTTTTAACTACCTACTTGGAGTCGAGTGCTAAGCTAAGCACTGTACCTAAATGATCTCGTTTATTTCTCAGGAAAACCTGATAGGCACATCTTATCATATTTGACAAGGGAGGAACCTGGGTCTTGAGGGATTATGCAGCTTGCCCGGTATCACCAGTAAGTAGGAAAGCATGATTAGAACTTAGGTCTTTCTAGGTTTATCTTTGGACATCTATCTACCCCTGTGTAATAATAACACACAGCCTTTCTTTAGCAACTCCATAATTAAGTGGCATCAGAAATGATTATAAGTTTGTTTCACTTCATAGGGAATGCCCTCGAGATTTGCAGCTCTGACATTTACTTAACATGGGCAGTAAGATGGCATTTGAGAATAAATGGTCAGTAGGATCCAGTATTTACAACTAAAAGTAATCATGAAATTACAGACTCACCACAAACAAACTTTCCTTATCACTCTGCAATAAATCATGTGATCTGAAAATAATTTTTGAAAAAAAAAGATAAAGACCCAGCCTTGGGCTCTGCTATTGTTACACACTATTCAAAACACCAGAATTACAGCACAAGAATTTCACAGCCCCTTGGAAAGCGGTGTCACGGAATTTGACCCATATGAACACTGAGTTTGTGTATTCAAAACTGTGCTGACATAATGTTCTACTTGTATTTGGACCTAAATATCTTCAAACACCAATATTAGAAAAATACTTTATAGTGGATTATTTCTTCTGGCTTTCCTTCAGAAAGACAGAGTAAGAAAAATATGATGTTGCTAAAATGAGCCCAAACATTGATGAAATGTCTATTAATGATCTAGGTTATAATCAAATATAAATTGTTTTCTTTGTCATAAAATAGAGCTAGGCTACAACTCTAGGTGTTGGCATTTCCTATGAATAGTAACGAACTGTTGAAAGGCAGAGCTTGGCTGTGAAATTGATTACAAGAACAAACCTTTAGAAGTATTTTCCCAAATTCTAGGTCTTTGAAACATGTTACTGACTTTCTGTTCAGGTTACCCTGTCTGTCTTGGCTCATTGGCAGTCTCACTATGTTTTTCTTCTTTTTTGGTCTATTTGTGTTCAGATTGCCGATTTTTCATCCTGTTGACCTTTCAGACATTGTTGTAATGAAAATACACATGGAATGTCGTACAGAAATGTTCTAAGTAATTAAGAAAATGATGTTCTTCTTAACATTGTACTAAAAAAGGAATTCTCCACCAGGGGAAAGAGAAAAGAATTGACTCCATAAATATCTGAACCCAAACCAGCATAGATATTAATAATTGGCTCTGTTTCTCACTATAATAATGCATATCACCAGTTGCCCCACTGAAGCGATGTAGAAGTTCAACAGATGAAGATCAAATGCTCACGTTCTTACTGATAAGAATTAGGTTGAAGACCGTGACTTTGGCCTGGCAAGTGTGCTTGCTACTGTTTAACTCCAACTAAGCTAGACTTTCCCAGCCAGCCCCACAGAGAACCCACGAAGCGGGCCTCCCCTGCAGGAGCTGTGCTCACGCAAGAGGAGCAGAGAAAGCGTGCTTCTTGTAGGCAGCTGCAGGAAGACGCTTGGCTAAAAATGCTGTCTCTTCTCCTTTTCTGGGCACTCAGATAACTCCTGAGCAGGGTGGCAGAAAAATGCTCAGGAGCATTACTCTACTGGAGCCCCCTCTACCTGGAAACCTGATGCAAAGGAATAAAAGGGCCTGCCCTCAATGAGAAATTATAAAATAATTTTTTTATAAAATAAGATGCAGCTGAAACCTAGGACTTTTTTTTCAAGATTTTATTCATTGATTTGAGAGACAGAGCGAGAGCACAAGCAGGTGAAGGGGCAGAGGGAGAGGGAGAAGCAGGCTACCCACTGAGCAAGGAGCCCCATGCTGGACTCCCCTGGGATCATGACTTGAGCTGAAGGCAGATGCTTAACCATATGAATGACCCAGGTGCCCCCAAATTGAGGACTTTTTAAAAACCTGAACACAGGTGGCTCAGTCGTTAAGCATCTGCCTTTGGCTCAGGTCATGATCCCAGGGTCTTGGGTTCAGCCCTGGATCAGGCTCCTTGCTCAGCAGGAAGCCTGCTTCCCTCTGTCCTCCTCCCCCTGCTATGTTCCCTCTCTCACTGTGTCTCTCTCTGTCAAATAAATAAATAAATAAAACCTTTAAAAAATAAGATAAAAAGCTGAACACATTAACCTACAGTCCATTGTGCTTACCAAGTAGTATAATTAACGTCATACATATGCAGATTACTAGAGATAGCTGCTCAAGGTGGTAGAGCCATATTCAATACTGGGGCCCGTTTCAAAGATAATGGTACAGAGTGAGGACTCCAAAAATGCCACTAAAAGCAAGTTTCCCCTTCTGGCTGTGCATTGAATTCACCATTAAAAAAAGAACCCCGTTGATTTCGTCATCATCAGGATAGAGTTTATGCAAAAAAGTCCCTATGCTATTTAATGTAGCATTTCTCTTGCTATTACGACTGAATTTTTCTTCAATGAGGAAAGGAGAAAACAGGCAGCCATCATTAGCATGGCTGTTGAGCGGACAGCTGAAGGCTGCACAGCATTAACCCTCTGTTTGCAGAATGGTGCTGTGGCGACAGGTCCCCACGTGGGCTATTAGGTATGGGTGTCATGGTGTGTCTCAGCAACATGCTACAGTGCCCTTGACCACATACTCTAGGACTCCCAGAAAACGTGAGATCTGCTCTATCAGCTTGAACACTGGAAAATGGTAAGCCTGCCTGGCACTTAGGATTCTGTAGCTCATTCTGTGATTTAACCAGTAGTCCCAAAGCCAAGCTCTTACCTGAAGCAAAGAAACTTGGTCTCCCAAGGGGTTTAAGTAAATGCTCAAAACAGATGGCCTCACCTCCGCTCAATCTGGACATTCTGTGGTTTCAACAAGAGCTGTTACATCTGAAGTTTAAGCCTTGCTTTTGTTCCATTCAGCCCTCCTTTTCTTAGGTGATATGGTATGCCTAGGTATGGGATGTAGTGGAGCAGATATAAACCCATATTAATTTGTTTGCCTGCTTAGGCAGAGGCATTAATTTTGTAGACAGAATGAATCACGATTTTGGACCTATGCACCAAGGAAAAGAAGAGATTGTGATTCAGCACCATCTGTAACAGTGACCATTTCTGAGACAATGTGTAGCCTAAAAGATGTCCTGTAGGTAGTTCTGGGAAGTCTTGAAGGATTCAAGAATCATAAATATTTTGGCAAAGGTTAAAACCACGGGGATGAATGATATGGCCTAAGAATAGATGGAGAAGAGAAATCAGCCATGGGGTATGTATGAGTGGGGGAAACGCTCAGTTACAGAATTGGGAGAAAGAGGGACCCAGGAAGAAGATTGAAAAGAGGGGGCAGAGAAATATTAGAAAGTGGAACATTATTGAATCAACAAGAGGGAGAATGTCTCAAGGAAGAAAAAGTTAATGAACTCCGTCAGATGCAGGCAGAGAGTTAGCCCACTATAAGAACTGAAAAGTCTCCCTTGGACTGGCATGATTTTTTGTTGACCTTAAGAACAGTTGTACTGGGGCGCCTGGGTGGCTCAGTGGGTTAAAGCCTCTGCCTTCGGCTCAGGTCATGATCCCAGGGTCCTGGGATCGAGCCCCGCATCGGGCTCTCTGCTCAGCAGGGAGCCTGCTTCCTCCTCTCTCTCTCTCTCTGCCTGCCTCTCTGACTACTTGTGATCTTGGTCTGTCAAATAGATGAATAAAAATCTAAAAAAAAAAAAGAACATTTGTACCAGATGGTGAGAATTGAAATCAACTTGTCAGGGGCTCAAAAGGGAGGAGAGAAATAAATGCTGTTACTGGCAACAACACATATGGGCATGAGAGCTGAGAGGGAAGCGGAGAGAATGGTGTTAGCCTGAGGGAGGCACAGTGTGTGGAGGACTTTGCTATAGGGTAGGAGCTGTTTTATCTTGTTTATAGGACAAAGAGAAGACTGTTGAGGAAAAGAAGAAAAAGAGGAGAGAGGGTAAACTAGGTCACACGAGGTCTTAGAATATAGGAAGGGATGACCTTGACAAAGAAGGAGAGACATCTTCTATCCTCATTCCAGGGGAAAAGAGGTAAACATGGGGCATATAAATAAGGAATGGAGTATTGATAGTGTCCCCTTGAGGGCCTCAACTTTCTCAGTGCAGCAGCAGACAAGGATATCTGAGAATAAGTGGGGGCAGCGTTGCACAAAACACACACAGAGAGAAGTTGGAGGTTGGATTTGTTCGTGAGGGAAATGGAAAAGTGTTCTCAGTGCAGACCCAACTGAGTTTAGAAATTGGGAATTTATGGTAGCGCCAGCATGTTCCATTGAGTGATCAAGGGGTTCGAAATTTGTCATGAGGCCCAAGAACGAATGCATTTTGAGTGTGAGAAAGAGCTGGATGGATGTGTTCGATGGAACAGGACCCTGGATTTTCCAAGATATCACTATAGGCAATGACAAGGGTCTCAGTGGGTTTCCAGAGTGGAGCCTGCCTAACAGGAAGGTGATAACAGATGGTGCCCGGGTGGTTTGATGTCAGGGTTGCTAAAATGCCATTATCTCTACAAAAAAGAGTCACCCCTACCCCAAGTAGGTATTTACAGAAGCCTAAAATTCCTGTCTTGGGTGTTTTATACTTCCTTGTCTTTATAGTAAACTAGTAATAGAACCGAGACTGGTAACATTTTCATCTGTAATGATGTCTAGCTAAGCATGAATGAAAGATGAAGGGGACAATTCCCAGAAATATTGATTGGTTGGTTTATTGATAGGGGTAGGAGCATGTGTAGAGAGTGTGTGTGAGCTCTGACCATAAGAGAAAAAGAGAAACTTCAGCTGCTGAACTGAATTCACCTTTGTCAAACTTTTCCAAAGGCAGCGCCATCTGCAAATGTCAATAATGACATCATCTCAGATTCATAAAAAGCGATCTTGCAAATGTCCCACTCAAATTATTATAAGTAATATAGAGATGCTTACAGTTTGGGGATTTAGAATCACAGAGAAACAAATATTTGACAATTAGCCACATACTGGGTTTAGGTAGATTACCATTAGAATTGGTTATACACTCCATCTCAGTGCCTAAGAATGCATGTTCTGTGACTTATACAGTCCTAGTTGTTTACTTAGAGAAAGAAAATAGGAGACATCTTAACTCCCGGAGGAAAATTGAGAGTGGAGTTTGAGTGAGAAGGAATTTGGCAGGAAAGTAAATAAAAATGAGTCCGTAAGAGAAGGCATTCTGGCAAAAGAAAGCAAGGCTCTTAGTAGCAAATTTTAAATGAGCATGGTTAAGGAAAATAATGTGAAACAGATTCTTTTATAAGCAAGGAGGAGAGAACACCGAAAGGCAGAATACAAGGTCAGACCAAAATGAACTGGGATTAGAGTTTGTGAAAGTGGAGATAACCAGAATATCACCCCCTGGACTTGGGGTTTCAGTGTCAGTATCTTGACAGTTAGATAGAACTTTGGCTTAAAAGTGGGCAAGAACCTGGTTAGTAAGTCTTTGGCTGATTAAGGACTTCCTAGTTGTGAGGCATCAAGTGATTGAAGGAAGAGAGCCATGAGAGCATTCACAAGGGGGAGGCAGACCCTTGCTAGAGGCTGTCGTCATTCACTGACGTCATGGAAATTCTTAGTTTAAGAGGTTTTTGTCTCCTCAGACCAAGATATGGTTGTCTGCAGTAACGGAACAATTTCTACAGCTGGGGTTATATAGATAAAGGAAATCTCGAAAGTAACTTTAGTCAGTTCGGACTTCCAAATCTTCTCCAAACAAATGTACGCCAGTCAGTGTGTCCTACTGAAAAAGATGGCTTTGCGTTTCACTATCTCGCTCACTATCTTGCGTTTCACTATCTTTCTACACCAGGGGTAGTACCTGTAAGCGATGAATTGCTCAGACTAGCAGAAGGCAAAAGACAAACAGTCCTGCCTAACGGACTTGACTGTAACTGGAGATGGCTCATGGCTGACAAATTCAACAGCATCTCTAACCAATGTAAAAAATCTTTTTAAAAAATATCCTCTTTGTCATCTTTCTCTGGGTTTAGCTGTTCTATATTAATAACATCTACACTTCAGGTATAAATGAAAAAATTAAAACTGTATGGAAGGGAAAATAAAATTATGCATCACAGTCCACTTGGATCTTTAGCATTCTGGATTTCCGTCTTCTCGTTTTTTCCTCTGTATGTGCGTGTGTCTACAGAGGACATGATTGAGGTTCCGCTATGTGTCAGTTTTCTCTCTTTCATTTCCCCTTGTCCTTGATGAAGATTTTTCTGTGTTGTTTTCTTTGACAACACCATTGCGATGGCTGTATAATTTTGCCCACGTGGACATTGAATGAATTATTTAAGTGTATTCTTTTTGTTGGGCATTTGGGTTATTTCCATTTTTAAGTTATTATAAATAAGCTTGTGATGAACAATCGTGTACATAAATCTCCTCTTTATTTCTCCGACCATTTTTTAAGAACAAATTTCCGCAGTCAAATTGCTGGAGCAAAGGAAACCCGTATCTTCAAAGTTTTGGGGACCTATTGTCACGTCCTGAGAAGGTTATAATATATACTTTGCTTATGTAAAATGTTATGAACATCTGAGGCAGGATACTTGATTATAAAGGCTAATGGCTATTCGGTCATCAGCTATAAGACCTATTTTAAAAATTTTGAGTCCTGGACCTTTGCTATAGGCTCCCTTGTGTGATATAATTAAAGACAAATCCCTCGGGGCCCTGGGTGGCTCAGTCGGTTAAGCTTCTGCCTTTGGCTCAGGTCATGATCCCAGGGTCCTGGGATTGAGCCCCGCATCCGGCCCTCTGGTCAGCAGAGAGCCTGCTTCTCCTTCTCCCTCTGCCTGCCACTCCCCCTGCTTGTGCTCTCCTCTCTCTCTTTCTCAAATAAATACATAAAATCTTTTAAAAACATAAAGATAAATCTCTCTTATATGCCGTCAGTGAAGGAATTTGTGCCAAATGTAACATACAGACCTTTTTTATAAAGTAAACCCAGGAGGCAGGAATTGTAAGGGGTTTGATTAAACTAGCTTTATTCCAGGCTGATCTTAAGTGTGGTAGTGGTGAGATCTGACAAGGGTCAGTGAGTGGAAATGTTAGAAAGGCACAGTGTGTCTGTCATGTGTGGGAGGACCAGCCTGGATTTCACTCTTATCCACGAGGATCTCTCTTCACACTGTAGGCTCCAGATCCATCTCTGGGAGACTAGCACAGGCCACAAACCTCTCTGTTTAACCATCACTACTGCCATTGTTTTAATTTGTTGAATTTAAGCTTTTCAGACTTTGGGTGTGGCTTGAGTCCACTCTGATGCTATTTGTTTGGGACTTTCTGGGAAAACATTTATGAGAGTGTAAGGGAGTGGAACGGGCAGGGCGTCTAGGATTCGGTGAGAACTCCAGCTCAGCCACTTGCTGGCTCCTTGATGGAGGGGAAATCCTTTCACCAGCCTGAGCCTTGTTTTAATTTTCTTGCCTTTGTGAGGAGCAACTGAGCCCACTTTGTGGGACTCTCGTGAGAATAAAAAGAATAGTATCTTTGAAATACCCGACACAATTTTACTTCTAAGTATTTTTACCGGGTAGAGGCACTGCCACTTGTGTGAAATCTCTCTCTCTCACAGACACACACACCCACACACACTTTATTGTAGCATAGTATGAAGTAGCAAAAGATTGGAAACAGCCTAAAAGTCCATCCATAGAAGGCTAATATAATTATTCCATGACTAGTGGCTCTTGTTACGTTTCAAGTGTAAAGATAGTGACAAGATTGGCACTTCTTTAACATCTTGATTTTATAAGGAATTGCAATGGGGAGAGTAGAGTTTTGCCTGTCAACTCTGTAGTATGTCATCTGGTGTGGTTTCTATAGGTAAATGTCTGTCTTACCCCAAATAAGGTCATTCAGGAAGCATTTATTACGTGCCGACCTTGTGCCATGGTTTCACATACTTGTTCCAAGGTCAAAATGTAAAAAGACATGTAGTCTTTTGGAAATAATTTTCAAATGCCGTTTCATCATGCGGATATGACATTCTTACAAAAGCCCTCAGACCTCCTCCCTCATAGTGTTAAGCACACTCTGTACTTGGTCTTGTAACGTCTTGGCACACAAATTTGTGGGGAGGGTATAAAGCTCATGTTGGGAGGGTCTTGGGAATGGCAGGAGGATTTTAAGGTTAAGTCCTGAATAGAGGAGATTAAAAGATATTTTGGTGCAGATTTCATTTAGTAAGTGGAGGAACCTGCAGCTTTTCTCCCAGAGCTTCTATCCAGGAAGCAAGAAGGAGTCTGTCCCGGAGGTAGTGGATAGCTGTGTCTTGCAGGGGTGAGATGGCACACTTTGAGCAGACACTCCCAGCCCATTGGCCCTCCCTAGAGATTTCCCTACCACTTTGGGGCTTCAGGTCCAGCAGCCTGCCCCGAAGTGTGGGTCCTACAGTAGCTGCCCCCAAATGCTAGAGCTGCCCTTTTGGAACTGTCTGTTCTCTGAGAAGAAAGAAGACAGGCCTCTGTCAGCCATTTGTTGCCCCTTATTGACTTCAAATGGAAACTAACTTGCCTCGATGGGCAGAAGGAAGCGTGTGTGAGGTACAGAATCAGAGGGTGGGAAATGGCTGGTGACATCACTAAGCATTATATTTACAAAGAGCTTTTCAGTTCAGCCTGTAACTGCATAATCTATTCATTGGCACCATTTCTTGTGGGGTTGGTTTGTTTTTGAAACTTCTGTGTAGTCTCGATGTGCTCAATTTTAAGTGTTTCCAGTCTTGGGTTTCTCTGTGTGTTTAGGATTAAGAATGATTTCAACTTGCTAAATCTCCATTTTTCACATTACTTAGTTTTAGAAGTTCATTTATTGTTTCATCTTATTATAAAACAGTACTTACTTCAGAAAAAAAAATTGAAAACGATTGCAACCTTTTTGGACAACAACCTGGAAATATCCATCAAATAAAATCATGCTGGTATCTTTTAACTAAGCGATTTCACTTCTAAGTCTTCTGTCCTGCAGATGTGTTCCCACTTGTGTGAAGTGACACATATCTTAGGTTTTTATGGTAGCATCTTTGCTCTAGCAAGTCATTAGAAATAACCTAAGTTCCATCAAAAGGGAGCTGGTTAATAAGTTTTGGTCATGAATGGATAGGTCAGGTTCGTCGGCGGCCGTCCTGGCTTTTGCATTGTTGTTTCACTATAATTAGGAATAGCATCCTTTCAAAAGTGTCTTGATTTGGGTGATAAATTATTTGTACCCTTATTCCGATCCACCATACCGTATAGTCATACCACAGAATACCATATAGTCATAAAAAATGATGGCATTCTTTATAGTCATATAGTCATAAAAATGATGACATATAGAATACCATATAGTTATAAAAAATGATGACATTCTTTATCTATGGACTAATGATAATTTTTGAAAAAATAACATATAACTACATTGGGTTCTTTTAAAAGGTGGGAGAGGATATAGAATCCATGTAAATAGATTTGTATATGCACAAAATACTTCTGGAAAAATAGGCGAGAAACTGGAAATATCTGTTGCCTTGGGAGTGGGATTTGGGAAACGGCAAGACGAGTATATTTTGTATATTCTTTTAACCATGTGAATAAGGCACCTCTTCAAACACTCAAAGGAATTTTAGTAGATTGAAGGGGGAGACAATCCACAAGAGACTGTGGACTCCGAGAAACAAACTGAGGGGTTTAGAGGGGAGGGCGTTGGGGGGGATGGGTAAGTCCCATGGATGTGCATTAAGGAGGGCACAGATTGCTTAGAGCACTGGGTATTATACATGAACAACGAATCTTGGAATGCTACATCAAAAACTAATGATGTATGGTGACTAACATAACATAATTTAAAAAAAATTTTAGAAAGAGGAAAAGTTATCTACATAGTAAAGATCACTTAAAAATTACAAAATGCGGGGTGCCTGGGTGGCTCAGTGGGTTAAAGTCTCTGCCTTCAGCTCAGGCCATAATCCCAGGTTCTGGAATCAAGCGCCTAATCGGGCTCTCTGCTCCGTGGGGAGCCTGCTTCCCTTCCTCTCTCTCTGCCTGCCTCTCTGCCTACTTGTGATCTCTGTCAAATAAATAAATAAAATCTTAAAAAAAAAAAATAAAAAATAAAAATTACCAAATGCTAATTCATTATAAAATGCTAATTAATTACAAAAAATTACAAATGCTAATAATACTTATTCTGAGTAGTTCCACTGCAAGTTATTTTTTATAGTCATCTTTTTTTTTCTTTTTTTAATTTTTATTTTTTATAAACAAATTTTTATCCCCAGGGGTACATGTCTGTGAATCGCAAGGTTTACCAGGAAATTTATAGTCATCTTTTAAAATACCTGTAGAATTTGGAATTCAGGATTAAACTGCCTAGATTCTTCAAACATTTTAATGCCTAACATAAGTATACACCGGCAGGAGCATACATCCCAATAATTTCCAATATAAGTACGATTCTATTTAAATAATCCCCTGTCATTGACCATTTAAGTTGTTTTCAGTTTTTCATTTTAAACAGTATTGCAGTGAGCACTCTTTCACAAAAATCTTTGTAAATGATTCATATTTATGTCTTTAGAACATATCCTTGAAAGGGAAAAGCTGAGGAATGTAAAGTCCTAAGGCTTTGGGCACTTCTTTTTTTTTTCTTTCCAAGTTTTTATTTAAATTCCCATTTGTTGGGGTGCCTGGGTGGCTCAGTGGGTTAAGCCTCTGCCTTCGGCTCGGGTCATGATCGAGGCCGGCATCAGGCTCTCTGCTCAGCGGGGAGCCTGCTTCCCCCTCTCTCTCTGCCTGCCTCTCTGCCTACTTGTGATCTCTCTCTCTCTCTCTCTCTGTCAAATAAATAAATAAAATCTTTAAAAATAAATAAATAAATTCCCGTTTGTTAACATGCAGTGTAATATTAGTTTCAGGTGCAGAATTTAGTGATTCATCACTTCCATACCTCACCTCACAACAAGTTGGCACTCATTTCTAAATCACCCCCCGAACGGTAGTACAGAACCAATTTACATTCTCGTTGGGTCTATAGCAAGACTGCCAGCTTCTCCATACCTTCCCCAACACTGGATCTCAGCATGTACCCATCTTGGCCAATCTGATAGTAAAACTGTTTTTATGCTGTTGTTTTCATTTGCATTGAATTTTGCGGGCAATGGGCTAAGATTTCCCCCATGTATTTATTGGCCATTTGTATTTCTTATGAATAAAAGCTAGCAAAAGAAAAATAACCAAATTTTTAGTGCGATGAATACCTTGAAAGTGTGTTCTGGGAGGATGAGATGAGATTGTGGGGTGGTCTTTTTTTTTTTTTTTTGGTTGTCCAAATAGTCAGATTAAAAGCTTTTACAACTATCAAGTCTAAAATGATGACATAAATCTAGAGGCCAGCTGCTGTGTTATGCCTGACTGTAGCTCTCAGCGTCAGGGCTATTCACCACATCCAACTGCCTCTCGTAAAAGAGGATTTACCCAGTCCCAGAAACTGGCCCGGCCATGATATTAGCCCTTCTGGTTCTTACCCAGTGGTATTGACACAGGAAGAAGAGGTCTTAAAAGTTCATTGTAGTTGGTCGACTGATTTGAACTCACAATAGAATGGCGTACCCTTAAACACGGGGTGGGAGAATCATCTGTTTTAGGGTGGGTTTACCTTAATCTGCTTTTCAAATGGTGCTGAGTCAGCTGTCTCGACACAGTCGCCGTCCATCTGGCGTGCAGACGGTCATCATTAATCCGGCAGTTATCTGCATCATGTGTATATGCCCAAACATCAAACAAATCAAACTCTTTTGATGTCCTTCTCAATCAGTCTTTAGTTTCAAAAAATACTCTCTACAGCAAAATTGCTTTAAGTCCCCTTCCCCCATGCCCCCCTCCCTTCCTCACACTCACACAGTGTTTTAAGAGAATTTAAACACTAAATTGCTTCAAAGACACTTGGTCTGGGGTGACTGCCTTTTTCTAGAATCCTCTGGGGCATGCGTAACATGCAAGGTGTGTGTGTGTAACATGCACACAATGGTGTATCCGTTTCTCCACACTGTGTGACCCCGGACAAGATGCAGTCTCCCTTTGGAGGCTTTTCTGGTGCCTGTCAGGGCTAGGGAGAGCTGCTTCTTCCTTTTTTTCTTTTTTTAAATTTTATTTATTTATTTGACAGACAGAGATCACAAGTAGGCAGAGAGGCAGAGAGATGGGGGGGAAGCAGGCTCCCTGCCGAGCAGAGAGCCCGATGTGGGGCTCGATCCCAGGACCCTGGATCATGACCTGAGCCGAAGGCAGAGGCTTTAACCCACTGAGCCACCCAGGTGCCCCGGGAGAGCAGCTTCTAAAGGGCATTATTTCCATGGCTTCCTGGAACTTTCAGGAAGGTACTGAGTAGAGAGAGCACAGCAGGCTTATTTAATTTTCTTACTAGTAACATTGTGAGGCCAGTAAGTGTGATTTACATTTTATAGACCAGGTAACTGAGACCCAGGCCTGCAAAGGGGAGAGACAGGAGTTTTAAATTCCAAATCTCGTGCTTTTTCTCATCATATCATAATAGGTGTCCTGTAGAACAATTGTTAAGTGAGCTCATTTCATGTCGCCTTTGCAAAGATCATAGTTGGCTGGTAAAAATAGGTAAATGTTCCTGATCTTTCAACACTGTCTCCCTTCCCCTGAATTATGCACTTACCCACAAAGAACACCTTCTAGTACTCAAGGACAGGGGAGAGATTTAACAGCACACTTCCCGGTTATGATGTGATGAGAATAGAAAGGAGCAAGAAGGCAACTTAAAAAACCTTATGCACTTGCAAATTCTGAAACTCTCTCATTGATAACCCTGGAATCAAAATGGAACTCAAAAGTAGTAAAAGTCATTGGGGAAGAAATGAAGAAGGGACATTTTCTTATTAGGACTTCTAAGTGTAGTGAAACCTGTACTCAGAAGAAATGTGTTATTCTTCGTTAAAGAACAAAGAGAAAACAGGGCAATGTATTACTCGGGAAATTAAGAGAAACAAAATAAACATAAAAACAATTAGTAAGAGAATTAATTGATGAAAGTTTAAATGGAAAAGATAGGGGCACCTGGCTGGCTCAGTCAGAAAAGCATTGTGGTGATTCTTGAGGATCTCAGGGTCATGAGTTCCAACCCCATATTGGGTGTGGAGATTACTTAAAGATAAAATTTTTAAAAAGGAATTTAAATAATTAATTGATTAATTAATGGAATGATTATATGATACATCTGAAACAATAACACTGTATGTTAACTATGCTGGCATTAAAATTTTAAAAAGGGATAGAATAATCGAGAAATAAATCCCAAAGCTGGTCCTTTGGAAAGAACAATAAAATAGATAAACCCCTTGCAAGCACAATTAAGGATAAAAACACGATAGCAAGAGAATGAAAAAACAAAAGATTTTTTTTTAAAAAAAGGAAAAGAAATGGCAAAACAATAGATAAAAGAAAAATTAAAAATTTGAGAGTTGTATAAACAAACCTGGTGTCAGGGGATTGAAAACCAACAGAAAAGGATGACTTCTTAGCAAAATAGAAATGATCGAAACTGTCGCCGAGAACAGTCAAAACCCTGAAGATACTGAATTAACCATAGAAGAGACTGGAAAGTTAAAGAGTTACCCTTTACAAAGATTCTAGAATAACATGGTTACGGAGCTAACCTTTAAAGAACAGACTGTAGTAATATTATTTAAACTATTCCAGGTGAACTAAGACCAACTTACTGAAGATACATACTAAGCACAGCGCAAATCTTAAAATAGTGGGTACACACATGAGCTTGAATTCATGCATGAGAACTCATGATACAATGGGAAAATAAGTCATGGAGTCTAACCAGAGCACAGAGCTGGGTGCTTGTCTACCAGAGTGGTTCAGACAGTACCAAGGGAGCATGACCCAGAACCACATGAAAGGCCTTCTAGAAGGGAGTGTTGAAGCCATCTTTAGAATATCTTCCTCAAAGACTATGTGTGAACTAACATTTGTGAGCTCATCTAAACATTATTTACGACCTATCGACATTTTTGGTTTGCAAATAATCTTGAGACTAAGGAGGTTTGTGCCTTTATGTGCTGTGTACATAAATTTATATGCCAAGAGGCAGTGCAGTGATGTTGTAGAGAGGAGGGGATCTGGGATCAAACTGCCTGGCTTTGGTTAACTATGCCCCCTTGAGAAAGCGACATCACCTCTCTGTACTTCACTTTCTTATCTGGAAGACAGGGATAACAGTAATATCTACCTTGGAGGCTTGTGATGAGCATTTAGTATAGAAATACGCATGAATTGCTTGGATAGCATCTGGCACAAAGAACGCACTCAAGAAGTAGATGATGAGGGGCGCCTGGGTTGCTCAGTTGGTTGCGTGACCAACTGACTCTTGATTTCAGCTCACAGTTGTGGGATCGAGACTTGGATCAGGTTTCACGCTCAGCATGGAATCTGCTTGAGATGCTGCTCTCTCTCCCTCTCTCTCTGCCCCGCCCCCCACTCGCACGCACTCTCTCTCTCAAAACAAAATATTTTTTTAAAAACGGAAGCAGATGACAAGGAGGATAAGGATGAAGTGAGGATGAGGATAATGATATTTATTATTATCACCATGATCTTTATCATTATTTTTGAGAGATACGGGGACAGGCTATGGGCTTGGGGGTCAGACTGGCCTACCTCTAGCTTTGTCACGGACACACGGTATAACCTTGGGAAGTTACTGAACTTACTTTTTTTTCTTGTGGCAAAATATACATAACAACATTTTACCATTTTAACCATTTTTGAAGTGTACAACATTTTTAAAGTGTAGCATGAAGAACACACACACTGTGGTGTCTTTTCCAGTCACCTTCAGAAGCTTTGTCAGGATCCCAGACTGGAATTCTGTACTGTTAAACAATACACTCAGCTGAACTTATTTTATTTTATTTTTTTCAGCTGAACTTATTTTAAATCCCATCTTTTTCCACATCTGTGAAGGTAGGCATCGTGAGGGCTGGGTTGCTGGAGTTAAATGCGTTGGAAATTGCAGAGCCCCAAACATCTTACAGTGCCTCGGTACTTTTCCTCCTTTGGTTCCAGCCCCCTGGATACAACTTTAAAGCTCCGGGTGGTGGGGGGAGAGGGCTCTTTGTGCCACATTGGTGGCCCTCTACATTCCTCCGGTCCCCCTCCCCCACCCCGCTCTGGTGCTCTGGTGATTTTTTTTTTTCTCCAGTACCTTGTTGTGTGAACACGAACAGCATATGCAACGTGTTAACTCTTTCCAGATGCCAAGAATGTGCTAGGTGCTATTTGTGAGAGATAACTTGCCCATTAGATTTATTGTATAAATTAGGGCGAACACTAACTTGGAAAGAGGAAGCTGGTATCCATGGAAAATTTATTATTTTGAATATACTTCTTTTTTTAATGTTTCTTGAGGATGAAATGTGGTTTCCACTTGTGCATGATTACAAAGTGGAGAATCTAGAGTTATTTGAAGATAATCTTTCCTCCACACCTTTTTTGAATTACATAGAAAAAAAATTGGAGTAGTTAAGGGGGGCCCTGACTTGGGTTAAGAATCTGATGAACTTGAAAGAATAAAAAGAATGGCAGTGATGTTTTCACCAGATTTTCTCTCTCTCTCTTTCTTTCTCTCTTTTTTTTTTTTTTGCTTCGAATTTCTACCCTGCATACCTCTTCTTCCTTTTCACATGTGTTTTAATATCAGCAGAACGTTTGAAGCAAACTTTTCTCCAGCCAAAAATTTTAAATACTAAAATTACTTCAGGCCTCAGTGTGTGTCGATGAGTGCAAAGGTTGATTTTGGTGTTTTACTTTGTGGTATTTCCTCTCTTGCTGGCTTTTTTGTCTTCTCAGTAGAGAGGTTGTGACCTCTAAATATGATAGGGGTAATGGTATTTGGAGCTATCAATATGGCTCCTGCTTTGCACACGCATTTGCCTTCTAAAAGCCTGTTTCTCTTTCTAATGTCCTCCACATGTCTGACCTGGACCATGAAATACTTTGTTCCTGGGGTCATTCTGACTAGTAAATTGTTGGCTTCACTTGCAGCTCTAGAAAGACAGATGTCAAACGTACCCTTATTGGGAAGCTTGAGGGAGGCAGAGATGACCCAGGTTCTGGCTGTTGAACTTCTGTTAGCCTGCCGTGCCATGGGGCTTGGCATTGCTCACGCAGGAACTGAGGGGAGGGTCGGAGCAAAGGCTCACGGCTTTAGATTAGGACCACAACCTGAGTGTGATGACTCTTTCACTCTTAATTGTGTGCAGTGTGGAAGTATGAACCATGTTTCAGTCGTTCTTCTGGAGCTCAGCATCTCTCTATGTTATACCAACAGGTGGATAGGGGGACAGAAACGGTCCTGAAGTCCAGTGAGTTTAGGAAATGTCGAATTCAAATGAAGAATTTCCAATAAACAGAGTAGAGGGAGTTTCTCAGAACTGTTAGTCCTAAGTACTGTGAACTCCAAGGATGAAGCAGCACTTTCCAGGTTTTATTTGATCCAGGACCCCCGAGGATGTGGATACTCTTAGGACAGGGATTTGCAGCTATTATGATAAAGAGCAAATTTTGTTGTTGGATGGAGGGGTGTGTGCATTTTTTATTGTGGCAAAATATACATAACATAAAATTTACCATTTGAAGCATTTTTAGGTATCTAATTCAGTGGCATGACGTACACGAGTCGTGTTGTTGCAATCATCACTATCCATTTTTAGAACTTTTTCATCATCCCACACTGAAACCCTATATCCATTAAATAATAACTCCATTCATCTGAATCCCTAGCCCCTGGTAACCTCCATTATCCATTCTGTATCTATGAATTTCCCTGTTCTAGGTACCTCCTACAAGGGGAATCAGGCCATATTTATCCTTTTGCATCTGGCTTATTTCACTTGCCCAAAGGACCTAGCACATTACGTTGCCTTTCATGCAGTAAGTTTGCAATAAATATCTTTGAGTAAATTTTAATAATAAATTAAAATTAATGTAGCATAGCCACTGACTGTTGGGTCTTCACTTTAACAGAGACTTATATTTTGCCCCCATTGCTGAAAAACTTTTAACAGATTGTTTTCAAATGCCTTACAATATCCAACTTTTTTTTTTTTTTAAGAAGTTTTTATCTATAGAACCTGGGATCAGGGGAATGAAGGGATTTAGCTCCTGGGGGCTAATGACCTCTATGTGTTGGTGGAGGAAAAGATGAAGGCATGGTAGAGAGATTTTAGAAGGCGGAGGGGGTGTGTAAGAACCTCAGCAAGGATTGGGAGAGGGGCTGACCAGGGACCTCCAGAAGGATTACCAAGTGGATCCAAGGGGCCCAGTGAGGTGGGAGCGTATCAGTTTATAGTAGCTCCAGACCCAATAACAGCCCCATTATTTCCAGTAGCACAGGAGCAGCAGATCACTAGGGATTTAGGGTGATCAGTAAATACTCCTCCTCTCTTCCCCTCCCAGCTGAGGAATAAACACAGGAGGCAGAGAGAGACCAAAATATCAGCTTTACTTCTCTTGAAACACATAGGAGAGCCTGGATTTCGATCTGCAGCCAAGACGGTTTGCTAATCCTCACTCCTGAATTAAACAAATTTATCCACCCATTCCTGGCACAGCTGGACAACCACAGGCCTCCCCCACAGAGAGAGGCCTCTTACCACATGGTAGAAACAGACAGGACACATGTGTCTTACAGACAGGCTGACTTCCACAGAGAGGAAATCCAAACTGGCTGGGCTGAGCATGCCCCATTTCTTTTAGCAATACAAGCAGGCAGAGGAAGTGTGAGGGGCCGGAAGCGTTGTCTCTCCATGGGGAAACACAAAGAGTGGGCACACCTGATCCCTCTTCACGTAGAAGCTGGAGCTGGTTGGGTTGACTGGCCTCCAAGCTCACCTCCAAGGTCAACTGTTCCACCTGTGCTATTTCCTTTTCCTAGTCTTCACTCCCTCACAGAAAGACAGAGAGGTGGGGATATTGAAGATACCGGAAGTGGAGTGGTAGAGTAGTCTCACCCGTCTGGACTGCATCACAAAGGAAAGCGGGCAGTGAGGGGAGAGGGAAATGGGATGAGCTGAGAGAGAAGGGCAGCATCTGGAGATGAAAGAAGGGGCCTTATGGGAGGGAAGGAGTGAGAAGTCTGGAGGGAGGGGGGCTAAATCCAGAGTAGGATGTTGGAGCTTAAAATTCCACAGGCTAGGTATAGGGGACCATTATGATCCTGAAATGGAGTGTGTCAGTAAAAACTGTTGGAATCCAAGAAGTCAAAAAACTGTAAAGCCAGGTTATCGAACAGGCTGCCAACGGAGAATTTAAAGTCACATAAAATGTTGACTCTGTTGAGTGGTGAGGTTGGCACCACAGTCCCCCATGATTGTGACAGAAATAATGAGGAGGACAGAAGAGCGTTATGATCGAGAATGGATGGCTCAAAGCTCAGATGAAAGGAGGATTGCTCCTGAGGATGATGAGACCAAAATGGCGGTCTGGGAGGGGCAAGGAAGCTCTGGGTCAAGCAGGGTACCATGTTCCTCCTGACCTGCAGCTTGCCTGAAAGAAATAATTGGCCGACCATCTTTTGACCCATCATACCTTATCTTATAATCTCTTCTCTGCCAAACTTCCCAAAGGTGTCTCTGTCTATATTCTCCATTGTCTTGGTTCTACACTGACCTCTGAATTTTCTGCCATCTGGATTATACCCTGTCATTGCACTGAAGTTCTCCCAGAAGTCAGTAATGTCCTTTTTAATCAAAAAGTCTATTCATTGATGACTGAACAGTTTTCATTCTGATAGAAGTAAATACCGTAATGGAAAACATCCATTGTGCCAAACATTGTTCTCTTCTGAGCACTTTATGTATATTTTCTTACTTAACTTCACACAGAGCCCTATGATATTATGAGTATCCCCATTTTTTAGTGGTCATTCGTTCATTCCATGAATATTTATTGGACGTGTACTTACCATACACCAGAGATTGTTTTGGGTAATATCTAAGTAAGAAGAGCAGTGCAGAGTTGTGTCTGCCGAGAAAGGGTGGTGAAGACAAGGTCGGAGAGGTAGTGGGCAGCAGGTTTTATAGGGCTTTGGAGGCCATTTTGAGCATTTGTGCTTTTAGAAGAGGAAACTGAGGCAGGGACTGGTTAAGCAACTTGGCCATGGCTATGCGGCCAGGAGGCGGTACACTGCAGCATTTGGCACTGGACATCCAGGCTCCCTGAACAGTGCTCTTGTTTGGCTTTCCTGGCCATCTTGCCTGGTTCTCCTTCTGCTCTCATTTGCTTCTCCTCAGTCATAACGGGCTCCTTCTCCTCAAATGGTCCTTTAGATATTGGCATTCTGGATGGTCCTGTTTTAGTCTCTCCTTTTCTGTCTGAACTCCCCTGGGCAGTCTGATGCTCTCTCCTCCTTCTGCAACAGGCATGTCCTACCTGGTAATTTCCAAACCTGCATATTCCCCCAGAGCTTCCCTACTGAGCTCCAGACCCAAATATAAGCTCCCAAAGAGCTGTGGTTCTTTGAATATATGTTCCAGACTTTATCATTTCTGAGTCTCATAAATCTCCCCCTCCTCTTTTCCTTCAGATGGTCTCAATGGCTAAAAATCTGAGCATTGCCTCAAACCCCCTCCTCATCGTTCTCTACTCTCAAACCCACTCAACTGCCAAGCCAGCAGGGCTGTTCACAGCTGCCTCCTTTTTTCTGTTCTTACAGCTTCTGGATGAGGTCAGGCTTTCCACATCTCTCCCTGAGCTCTTGTAATAATCTCTCAAGTGGACCCTGTCCCCTCCACCCAGTGGATCTCTCCCACTACCACCGGACACAGTCTCTGTAAATTAAGGTTGGATCCCCAGACTCCTTCCGTCCTCATCAAATGGCCTTGATTATCCATCACCTAGACAACCGTCCAGATCCTTCACAGGGCTCCCACACACGCCTCCAGCTCCCCTCCTGTGACTTTCTTCCCCTCCCCAGCTTTTCCTTCTTTCCCTGCCACCCGCCATGCTTCTGCTCATTTCCCACCCATAAATTATTTTCTGCTCCTTCAAGCAGTCACCCAGCTGCCACCTTCTGGATCAGGCTTCCCCAGAACCGCACTCTCCCCCGCCGACCCGCCTCAGGCAGAACAAGCCACCTCCCCATGGAAAGCCTGCTATCCTCATTAAGCAGTCCCGGCAAATATAAATGCACTGAAAGTCTGGTCAATGCTGGTTGTTCTGGGCATCTGCCAGTGGCTGGAGCTTGGCTGGAACCCATACAGGCTGGGAGAGCAACTGTGAACACAAGGCAGGTGCAGGAAATCCCCAAATTCTATGAATTGTGGGGTAGGTTCCTGGAGATCTTTTGGTATTGTATTCCTTAAGTTCTGAATTTTGTAATGCCTTTTCTGCTAAAGGCAGTTTGTTTGCTTCAAATGTAAAAAACCTAACAAAAATCCTGTTTTTGTTAAAAAAAAAAAAAAAAAAGAAGAAGAAGAAGAAAGCCTTATAGGTAGAATAGAAAAGTAACATTAGTGTTTTTGATTTCCCAAAAACATCTGATCTTCTGATACACTTGCAGATCTTTTTGAGCTAGCCTATTCCATATTAAGATTTTTAAAACAAATATATATCTATACATTATAGAAAATGTATTAAAATAAGAAAATCGGCAGATATAAATCCAGTTTACATTTTGGTATTTCCACCTGGTCTTTTCATCTATCGAAACAGAAAATTATAGGGATGCTTTTTATATATGGAATTTTGAATACCTGCAGTGTAGGCATCTGGGTCCATTTGAAACACAAAGGAACATTGCCTTCATTTTCTGTGAACTCCAAATCCGCCATCATGTTGACCTATCCCTATTGGCTGTAAAGGAAAGAAAGCCAAGGAGATTGGACAGAGAAGGGAGCTGCTTACCACGTGCCTGGTTTCCCTAGAGAACCATTAAATGCTGGAGCCTTCCTCTGAGACAGAAAGCTGCATGCTGTTCCAGAGTGGATCAAGGAGAGAGAGAAGTCCCTTTCCGGTTGGAAATGACAGCTAGAGAAAGGGAGAGGTAGCCACGGGTCCTTGCCTGCCATCTGAAGACAAGAGGGAGAAAGGATCTGGCTGCGGCCTGTCTCAGGGGTTACACTCATATGAACTGGTGACCCATCCTTCTCCCCTCCGCCCTCCCATCGTACTACCTGGGGCTGAAGAAGCCTTTTCTGTGGCCTCTGGGGAGCTTCACCCTACTTCAGCCAAGAGGGTTGTTGCTTGGCCTTTCTTAGTACTTGTGCTTTCCCCCTGGAACGTTGTTCTGCTCATCAGATGGGTTCATAATAGAGCTAATACTTCCCTTCAGGGACATTTTGGACTAAGTCGGCATTTGGGGTTCTGGGAACCACCATGCAAAGATAGATGATTTCCACGAGGTAATTACCGATGAGCAGCTACCTTACAAATGGACCTTTGGTACACAGCTTGTGAGTAAATTTGAGGCAGCCGGTAGAAAAGTGGTGAGCTGGCACCTAATAACAGTGAGCAATCACAGCAACTAGAGTTTTTAAATTTCCTTTCCTTCTTTTTAAAACCATGTCCCATGTCATTGGCAAGAGCTATAGACACTGTGTCTGTTTTTCGTGAATGGATCAACTGTTCCTCATTTCACTTTCCACAGGCTTTTCTTGTCCTGAGTTGACAAGAGTGTAATAATGACGTCCGTGTAACGAGTGCCCAGAAGGTGCCGATGTTGGGCTGTGTTGTTAATCTAGATCTTCTGTCATTCTGTTGTTTCTGAAAGGTTGATGGCACCCCCCACCTTTCAGATTCGGAATCTGAGGATCTGAAAGGTCAGGGATGATGCCCAAGGCCACAAGGTAATAAATGGTTGAGACTGGAATTCTAACTGGAGATCTTTGGACTCCGAAGCAGTTTTGCTGTATCCCTTAATATACGTGTTCCTCTCTCACTTCCACTGTCCTTTTTTTTTTTTTAAGAGAACAAAAAAAAAAAGAGAGAGAGAGAGAAGAGCACAGGATGGGGATGGGGGCAGTTGCAGAGGGGCGTGTGGGGGAGGGGCAGAAGGAGAGAGAATCTTAAGCAGGCTTCTCACTCAGCATGGAGCCTATTGTGGGATTCGATCTCATGACCCTGAGGTCCTGACCTGAGCCAAAATCAAGAGACGCTTAACCGACTGAGCCACCCAGGCACCCCTCATTTCCACCGCCTAATTGGAAGGCAGACCTCTGTTTAGGGGTGTCTTGAACAAATCCGGCTATCTAATATATCGTGGACATTAATCCAGAGGATAAGACACTTTGGTTGTTAAGTCTTTATTATTTTACCTACTCGAATGTCAGCTCCATGAGGATAAGGAATTTTTTTTTTCATTCTTGTCAGTCCCTAGAACGCAGTACTTAATTTATTTTAAATATTTAGTGAGTACCTACTTAATTCCAGGGACAGTGCTGTACTCTGGAGGTAGAGACCATCCTGGGCTTGCCTGCATCTTGATTTTGAAGCAAGAAAAGAAAGGTGGTAAAGTACAAGGACCTTTTTCAGAGAAGAGGCCCTGGGGAAGGTGGAAAGCACCGGCCTTAACCCCCGAGCCCTGGGGTGTGTTTTCACGCACAGAGCGGGCCCACAAATTAATGGATTGAAAAGCCACTGAAGCAGGAACGAGGAGGAGTGCATACATGGTAGTTACATAAGCAGCAGTATGAATGCGCATATTAGTATGGGTCTAGCCCAAAATGGACTCTCTTAAGAACTTGATGTTAAGCATCTGGGTTGAATTGAGACTCAAGTTACAGTACTTTCCGGTTAGCTAGAGGTGGTAACTTTCCATCAGTGTTGCTGGGGCATTTACCTCAGTGGCTTGCAGTAGTCGTCCCTGAGGCAACCATTATTCTCTCATTGAGTTTTATGACACTGGGCTTGCCAGCCACGTGATGTCGTTTGAATACGCTTCTACCAAAAAAAAATTTTTTTAAGATTTTATTTATTTATTTTTAGAGAGCGAGAAAGAGCGTCCAAGTGGGGGCAGGGACGGGGGAGAGGAAAGACTCCCAAACAGACTCCATGCTGAGCAGGGAGCCCGACATGGGACGCGATCTCACAACCCTGAGATCCTGACCTGAGCCGAAACCAAGAGTCGGATGCTTAACTGACTGAGCCACCCAGGTGCCCCATGCTTCTACACATTTAAAAACCTTCTCTTCAAACCTTTTTTGGAAAGTGTTCAAAGGTACAGAGAAGTTGAAAGCATGACGTAGTGAATCCCTGCACATCATTCTCCTGGAATAGGGCCTGTGGGCCGAATCCAGCCCAGGGCCTGCTTTGGTAAATAAAATGTGTCAGAATACACGTGCTCTCAGTCATTTATGCATTGTCTGGCTACAGTGACAGAACTGAGTCTTCTGACAGAGACCATTCTAGGCCCACAAAGCCATATTTACTACCTAGCCTTTCACAGGAAAAAAGTTCACCAATCCCTAATTTAGATTCACTAATTGTTAATATTTTGCCATATTTGCTTTATCTCTTTTTCCATGTTGGGTAAACATTTTCTCTCTCTCTCTTTCTTATATGCACACACCCTTATTTTTTCCCCTGACCATTTGAAATTGCCGTAGGCGTTATGATAAATTGTCCCTAAATAATGTTTATATTTGCTTAAAAATGAAGGCCTTCTCTTATATAATTGTAATATCATGATCATCCTGCCTGAGAAAATTAACATGCATTCAACAACATCATCCGACATACAGTCCGCATTTAAATTCGATGTTTATGGCCTTATTTTCCTTTTTGCCTCTAGGATCCAATCAGAAGTCATCAGTTACATTTGGCCCTCGTGTCTCTGTCATGTCCAATTTTTTTTAATGGCATTGACTTTTTTGAAGAGTCCCTTAAAAACTTTTTTTGAAGCCTTCCAAAGTTTTAATGGGTTTTAATATTATGATAATGAGAGCTAATATAATGGTCATTGTCGTAAATCAGTGACTTTTACTTCTCCTCCTGGCGGTTTGAGACGTGTTGTACTGCTTGGCTTCTGGAGCTAACACACTATGATGTGGGTTTTGCTTGGAATTGTAAATGTGGAAAAATCTTAGTGCGAAGAGCAAGGCAGGTGGGAATTTGCAGGATGCATTTTTTGTAATTAAAAGCACAGTCATTTTTACCTACTCCGGCTGCTGCCCCTGTTAGCTCTTGGCCATGGAGCTTTTTCTTCTGGTTTTCTCCTGACCAGGTCTGGCTCCCGTCCTGTGTCATCAGGTTGCAGCAAGGGGCTAGAAGGAGACCTGAAGTTCCTTGAGTCCCCAGCCCAAATCTTGCAGCCCAGCCGGCAACATGGTGCTGTTGGGGGTGCAGTCTGTGTGATGAAGATAGCGTGGTACTTGAGGGCACATCTGGAAGGGCATAAGGGAAGGGCACCTGCTTGCCTTTCTTAAGGAACTGAGGTACCACAGTCACATGCCTCTTAAGGGCCTCCACGCTGATCACAGGTTAGTCCTATTGTGAGCCCAGACGACTCCCAGAGAATACCAGGACCCATCCATTGTTTTCCTCTGGGAAAGAAGCCCTCAGAGCTCACAGACCCACCAGAAAGACCCTTCCATGCATGCCATGGAAGAGACTCATGTGAACATCTAGTAAAACTCTGGAGATGGGGGTGGGGAATAGAAAAAACGTCAACGAAAAATTTGGTAATTTTAAAACACACGAAGTAGTTGAGAAGAGCCTGGCAGGGTTTGGCTGACTTCAGACTATGACCAACTCCTTGTCATTCTCCAAGAGGGCTCGTGAGTGACTGGGTCTTGTGTGTGATGGCGCATTGTGACTCCTGAAGAAAATCTAGGGATGCAGGAAAAACACGGGAAAGAAGGCATTCTGGGAGGACCACCTTCCATGTGGACGGGGGTGAGATTGTGGTCTCTCCTCACAGGTTCCCCTGCCTCCTGTCTTAATCCCCTGAAGTCCTTCATCCCCTTTCCCTTCCCCTATGCCTGCCCCCAGCAGTCCGCTTCTGCTGCCGCCGATCTGAGCAGCATTTCTCAGATTACAGCCCCTCTCCGATTTCCACAGCCTCCCTTCCACGGCCGTCAAGGCCCTGTGTGATCAGCCCCTAACGTCCTTTGGTGCCAGCCTCAGATTTGATGCTTCCGTTTGTCTCATATACCATCTGTTGGTACCTCCATCCTTTGCGGGCTGTGTGACCCTGAGCAAGGTGCTTGACTGTTCTGTGCCTCAGATTGTTCACCCATGAATGAGGATGATAGTAAGCGCCTACCAAGGTTGTGCAAGGATTACATGAGTGAGCATATATAAAGCTCTTGGGGCAGTATCTGGCATATAAAGCTTATATAAAGGTTAATGATTTATTGCTATTACTCTTACTGTTTTGTGCCTGCGTTTATTAATTTTTTGTTGCTGCATAAAAAATTACTAAAAGCTGAGAGGCTTAAATCAACACCCATTTCTTTTTTTTTTTTTTAAAGATTTTATTTTATTTGTCAGAAAGAGAGTGAGCACAGGCAGAGACAGAGAGAGAAGCAGGCTCCCTGCTGAGCAAGGAGCCCGATGTGGGACTCGATCCCAGGACGCTAGGATCATGACCTGAGCCAAAGGCAGCCGCTTAACCAACTGAGCCACCCAGGCGTCCCTCAACACCCATTTCTTATCTTAGTTTCTGTAGATCAGAAGTATGGACATGGCATGACCTTTGCTCAGAGTCTTAAGGGGCTGAAATCAAGGTGATCGTGGGGGCTGAGGTTCTATCTGACCTTCCAAGCCTCATCCAAGCTTATGTGGGTCTTGACAGAATCCATCTCCTTGCAGCCATAGACCTGTTGGCCACCAGGAATTCTATACACTTTCTTTGAAATCCTCCCCTGATTATGTCAGACCCAATCAGATAATCTTCCTTTTGATTAACTCAGAGCCTACTGGTTAGTAAGGTAATCACAGAGTGGTACCCATCACGTTCGCAGGCCCCACTTGCTCTCCAGGGGAGGCGACTATGCAGGGTGCATATGCCAGGAAGCAGCATTCTGGTCATCTTAGAATCTTACCTGTAGACTGGGTGATCGGGAAATACCGTGCCTTTTGTTTGCTTTGTCGCACCGTGCTTGCTTGAGTGTATGACTCAGTAACTATCACCATCATTTCTGATTTTTGTAGCAACTTTCTTAGAGTTTTCAAATGAATTCACATGGCTCTGGCCCCCCGGGAGCCAATCTTTATTATTCCTCTCTTGTAGTTCTTTCTAACTGATGGGACCAGTTAGGTTGTCGGAAACCTTCTAGAAAGAGGATAATTAGGAACTTGCAACCGAGCAAGCTGCTGCGGGTCTGAGCAGCATTTCCTGGTGTTCCAAAAGGGTGACCTACAGTTGCAATCCATTCCAGAGCCATCTGCTTTTTCTTGACTCCCAACAGATGAAGGGCAGGACCTTTAATTCTCAGTTGAGCCTGATACCTGCCAGTTCAAAGAAAATATGTATCTGCTGGAGAAAATGTTCACTTGGAAAAGGTCTTTTGCATTATTTTCAAAAGCTTTCCTTGCTCCTCTTTTCCCCCTTCACTGTTAAGTCTAAATTTTCCCAGTCTACATTTTTTTCCCATTTGACTCAATTCATACTCTGCAGAGAGGTATTATCAGTCAAAACCTGCTGATAGGGGCACCTGGGTGGCTCAGTGAGTTAAAGCCTCTGCCTTTGGCTCAGGTCATCATCCCAGGGTCCTGGGATAGAGCCCCACATCGGGCTCTCTGCTCCGTGAAGAGCCTGCTTCTTTCTCTCTCTCTGCCTGCCTCTATGCCTACTGTGATCTCTGTCAAATAAATAAAAAAAACTAAAATATTTTTAAAAAACCTGCTGGTAAAGAATATATTTAGAAAGGTCAATTTAAAGAAGAACCTGTTGATGACATTTGGCTACTAAAGCCAATTTTTAAAAAAATATATTAGTGTTTGAACCAAGCTCTAACAATAAGACATGGACAAAACTTGGAAGTTCTAAGGGCTCCCTGGCTACTATGAGTATGGTCCCCAAAAGATGCGATATTCTGCTTTTCAATGATATTTTACTTGCGGTTTTATACAAATGTGTTAAGGTAAAGGGGAAAAAATGAATTTGGCATGGCTATGGAATTAGAAGATTGAAAGTGTCTGTTTACCTTGGCATATCCTAACAAAGTATGATTTTATTATCCAACAAGCCAAAAGTTAGATCTGACTCTTGCTGTCATAATGATTGACATCTTTCTGGTAATTTGGACCATTAAAGAGGAGGGACTAGTTCATAAAGATAATATAAAATAATATAGACTTGGATTTCTTTTCTTCCTTTTAGGACAATATCATCTTGTTCTTAAGAGGTTGTAAAGAGCTTGGACTTAGAGAATCTCAACTTTTTGACCCTAGTGACCTACAGGATACATCCAACAGAGTAACAGTCAAGTAAGTAACACAATATTTATATTTAAGGGAAACCTAGTTATGGTTTGTTTTGTAGTTTCATGATAATGTTGTAAGGGCTAAGAGGCAAAGTATTGGACATGTCTAATAAAATAAAAAGGTGAAGGTAAAAAATCGGGCTTTCAAAACAAGACACAGTGGTCTTCCCCCATGTATAGCTTTCATTCTGGTCAAACGTAAGTTCTTTGAAATGCGAAAGTCACACATAGAGAGTTAGTATGTTAAAGAGGAGAAACATGGTAGGTGAGACTCACTGGAGGGAGAGGCAAGAGAGAAATGTGCACAGAATCTGTGTGTGTTAGACAGAAAGCCTTCATTCACTCGAGTTGGGCATTTGAATAGGTTCTTGGAAGCCTACAAACTTGGTAAACAGATCCAAACTCTTTATTATGCAAAGAGGGCAATAGATTATGGAGGAATTGCTTCCTCATTTACATTTGTAACTGTTTTCTCATATGTCAGTGATCAGGTTCTTTGAAGATGGATTACTGACCATTTGCCTGTTGTTGACTGTGTCTACTCACTGAGCCATGTTTGCGGCCAAAGAATTTTTGGAAAAGAATGGCGCAGTAAGAGAAAAGGCAGTGTTTCTCTGGAAGGGAATAGCTGCTGACCAGGGTAGCGAGAAGAAAGGCCCTTATGAAATGGCAGAGATGACTTTACGTTAGTTTGCAAGTCCGTCCCACTCTACACGTTTCATATGAAACATGTTCCACTTCAGTCAGATAATATTTGGCATGAATATGCCTTAATAATAAACTTAATTACACAGAGAGGGTCTGTGGATTGGCGACACTTCTTTTGATCACTTTTGGGTCATTTTATCATGGTGGTACAGAAAACGGAGAGAAGCCAAAATTCAGAGCTCTTAATTGCCAATATTGATTAGGGGAAAAAATGGAAACTACTGTATGAAATCAAGTTAGTTTATATTGGATTTTATGATTCATGACTGGGAATAAGGGAGAGTTAGCCATGACTGGTTATATAAAAATCACACTTCTCTGTTGTCAATGTGCCTTTAATATTTCTCCTGGAAAAATTTCACTTAGGGGCAAAAATAGAATACAAATTATGGTATTTGAATATGGAAAACCACCATAAACCTCATGTTTAAGATATTTACTTATTTGTTTATTTATTTGAGAAAGCATGAGCAGGGAGAAGGGCAGAGAGAGAGGGAGGAGCAGACTCTCCACTGAACACAGAGCCCTAGGACAGGATCCCACAGCCCTGAGATCATGTCCTAAGCTGAAGTCAGATGCTTAACCCACTGAACCACCCAGGCACCCCCGCCTTATTTTATTTTTTTTTTAAGTTTTATTTATTTATTTGACGCACAGAGAGAGATAAGTAGGCAGAGAGGCAGGCAGAGGGAAAGGGGGGACGAAGGCTCCCTGCTGAGCAGAGAGCCCAATGCGGGGCTCGATCCCAGGACCCTGGGATCATGACTTGAGCCAAAGGCAGAGGCTTAACCCACTGAGCCACCCAGGTGCCCCTCCCCCACCTCATTTTAGACATCACATGCTCCATGTATTACTGCACCTAAATCCAGCCTCTATAAATTGCTCATTTTAGGAAATGATTTCTGACTCATCTGATACTTATAGTTTCACTTGAGTGGCGAGTCACCAGAAACAATAATAACTGTATGACATCATAACAATCAGTCACACACGCATTGCTTGGATAGTGGAGAAAAGTTTGTTTTGATGGTGTTGGCAGCTGCATTTTCCTTTTTCTGGGAGCTACTCTAAATCCATACGTCCCTAAACCAGGAGAATTCTGAGGGAGTTTGGTTTTAGAAATTCAGAATTTATATTACCTTTATTGCTTATCTCCAAAAATCTGGGCATTAGGAGGTCAGGGATCTGGCTCTCGATTTGCTACTCCCTAGGTATACAATCCTAAGCAAGTTCCTTTCCTTTTAGGGCTCTGGGTCTTCAGCTATAAGATGGAATGGGACAGAATGCCCCCACAGACATGATGCTAGTTAAAACCTGCTCAGTGTGCTGCTTGCTCAGATCTGGGAAGATGGTTCAGCCAACTTCCAAAGCAAAAGGCACGGAAAACAGCACAAAGAGGAAAAGTCCCTTAGACCAGTGGCACACAGATACTGTCACGTGTCTGTTACTCTACCGTCTTCCCCTTCTACTGTTTCTTTCTCCCTCTGTCATTTTTCTTTATCTTTCCAGCTGCATCTTTCTCCATCTCCTTTTCTTCCCTGTGCTTCCCTTTCCTTCTTTATCCTGTCTTTCCTTCTTTCGCCCCTTTTGGATTCTTTCTCCTCATTTCCTTCCTTTTTAGTTTTTCTTTTACTTAAGCATTATTATTTTCTTCAAGCAGGGCTTTTCCATCACTTTTCCCTATGATTTTATCATTTTTCATTCATTCAGTAACTATTTACTGAGCAGCTACTAGGTGTTAGATACTTTCCGGTCAACAGACAACTGGAATGAACAAGATAGCCAACGCTCCCTGTTCACTTGTAATGTACACGCAGTGTCAGGAAATAAGAAATAAACAAGCAAATCAAAAAGATAACTCAGGGAGTGATCAGTGCTAAGAAGGAGGGAAAAGATGGCATGAAAAATGATGACCATCACAATATGTACATAAATTACCATGTGTGTTCTTTTAACTTATACCATGTCATATGCCAGTTATATCTCAATAAAACTGGGGAAGAAAAAGATAGCAGTCCAGAAGTGGTCAAGCCACTTCTCTGAAGAAGTGGCCTTTCAGCTGACAGCTCTGGGCGGAGACATGAGTGGGAGGAAGCAAGAACCAGTTGTGGGAAGACCTGTAGAGCATTCAAGGCAGAGGAAGATCAAGTAGCAGGGCTGGGGAAGAGAAACAAACTTGATGTTTAAAAAGACAAGTATCTGGTGTGTTAGAAGGGTGATGAGCAAGGAGTGTGGTGGGAGGAATAGTCCACAAGCATTGCAGGATGCCGAACCTGGATTAATTATGGAGAAAAATGTTCATTTCACAGTTTGAGTATTTAGAAGAACATAAGGAATTTTACATCCAAGTTATGCCATAAATTCATTTACAGTACTGAGAAAAACCTCTCTAGTTTAAGTGACGGGCAGGGCACAGAATATACTCTCTCTTCACAACTTTTCTGGAAATGATCCTGGTTTCGTTTGGCACCGGACGGGGGACATTTGCAAATATGTAGACTTCATAGCCATGGTAGAGTAAAGTAGAACCGCTACATTCTTCTGCTTTACCCTCTGAGAGTTGAGCAGAACATTCGCACAGATAGAAAACACCCCACTGACCCCGGCAATTAATAGTGTAAGCAATAAGGTCTAGGGGTAAATCCCACAGAGCAAATGTTGATGCTTCCCTGCTATAGTTCTTGTAAAAAAAAAAAAAAAATCTCTTTAGTTTAGCTTTTATTGTAGGTAATTTTTCTTTATTTTTTTGAGAAGTAACTTGAGTAGACTGAAGGAAAAAAGGAAGGGAGGGAGGGACGGAGAGGGAGAAAGAAAGAAAGAAAAAGAAAGAAGAAAGTAAAAAAAAGAACAGAAAAAGGAAGAAAAGGGGGAAAAGAAGTAGAGGGAGAAGCTGCAGATGATTACTGCATGTGTAATTTTGGGAACTCTACCTGTAATGGATGCCAGATGACCTTGATGGGAAATGAGAGCAAAATCCAGAAGGGAATGCAAGTATTATTCCAGGGAATTGAAACAATTGGATGAAAATGAGGAAAGGTTTTGGATTGCTTCTAAATATGTCTCTTGAAAAATTTGGAAGCATTTTCATGTAATTGGTTATGAGGTAGAAGTCATTTAACAAATATTTTGTGAGCTCCTACTATGTGGCAAGCATGATTTTTTTTTTAGAACAGGGTCACAATTTTAGTCCATGAAGTTTTATTATCAATGCAGAAAATGTTTTATGTTCCTTCTTCTTAACTTACTTTTCACTGAAATTTCAAATCTTTCATAGTTTTTTTTTTTTCTTTCCATTGGGATTTTTGTAAGTTAAAATCCTGGCAAATATCCAGCAGATAATGCTATATATATTTTTCTATTAAAAATGGTATCAAAACCTCTTTGATATTAGCCACAGCAACTTCTTTCAAGATATGTCACCAAAGGCAAAGGAAACAAAAGCAAAAATGAACTTTTGGGACTTCATCAATATCAAAAGCTTCTCCACAGCAAAGGAAACAGTCAACAAAACAAAGAGGCAACCCACGGAATGGGAGAAGATATTTGCAAATGACAGTACAGACAAAAGGTTGATATCCAGGATCTATAAAGAACTTCTCAAACTCAACACATGCAAAACAGATAATCACATCAAAAAATGGGCAGAAGATATGAATAGACACTTCTCCAA
>PISX010013432.1:0-56586 GCA_004024625.1 Mellivora capensis | reverse complement strand
TTTTTTTTTTTTTTTTTAATAAAAATTGTGGACAATGTCTGACACTCAGACTCGGTGCTCAGATTTTTTGAGTAAATGGACAGTTCCATTTTGCAGGAGAAAAAATGCCAATTAAAAGACATTTAAACCTGGGGCACCTGGGTGGCTCAGTCAGTAAGCATCTGCCTTTGGCTCAGGTCATGATCCCAGGGTCCTGGGATCGAGCCCCGCATCGGGCTCTCTGCTCAGCGGGAAGCCTGCTTCTCCCTCTTCCACTCCCCCTGCTTGTGTTCCCTTTCTCACTGTGTCTCTCTCTGTCAAATAAATAAAATCTTAAAAAAAAAAAGACCTTTAAACCTAATTAATATGTAAGATTTTATCTTTGAGAAAATATTAAATAGGATTACTCACCATCATCTGTTTAGACATAAGAATGCTCAGACTTTTGAGGCACCATTGCTTAAAGTGTTTTCAATATTAAGTGTTCTAAGGAATAAAAATTTAACTTTACTGGTAACTTTACTGTCGTAGGGAAACATGAAAGAATAATTTCAGTAGCCAGCTTGCTTTGCACAGATGTACTACTGTATTTATTTATTTAGTACTTTATTTGCTCAAATGTTATTTTAAGTTGGGGCATCTGGCTGGCTCAGTCAGTGGAGCATGAGACTCTTGATCTTGGGGTTGTGAGTTTGAGCCCCATGTTGGGTGTAGAGATTACTTACATAAAATCTTTTTAAAAAATTAGTTTACGGGTGCCTGGGTGGCTCAGTGGGTTAAAGCATCTGCCTTCGGCTCAGGTCATGATCTCAGGGTCCTGGGATTGAGCCCCACGTCAGGCTCTCTGCTCAGCGGGGAGCCTGCTTCCTCCTCTCTCTCTGCCTGCCTCTCTGCCTACTTGTGATCTCTTTCTCTGTCATATAAATAAATAAAAATCTTAAAAAAAAATTAGTTTAAGCTGTATCCTACAAGTGTGCTGTATTAAAAGAATGGTATGATTCAAAAAGTTTTATTTACAGGAATATCGTGGACTTGTTTTAGCCACTCCCAATCTCTATCCTATATATTGCCTTGAAGAAATAAATGGAAGTACAAGAACATTCGCTCCTTTGACATACTCTACTACCTCCTAAACGGTGTCCCCCAGATTCACAGAGCTGTACACTCTGAATCCATTTCACTCTTTGGCTCATATTGCTAGCTGAAAAATGTTTAGTCCCTTTCTGACATGCTACCTTTAAAGTGCTTATTGCTAATATTGATTGAATTATTGCAGGTTTAAGAGTAACATCCTAATTTCCTTAACAATGATATATAATAAATATCTGATTAATTTTTTAAAGGATGATAAGGGAAATGTCTTCTTTGGATTATATGACTGCCGAACCAGACAAAATGAGGTAAAAATCACCGTAAATCATAGATTATTCATTAGTTATTGCTTTTAGAGTTTTTTCTTCTTTCTGCCTCCTTTTCCTTTTACAGATTCTCATTCATTTTCATTTAGTTTTTATTTCTTTATCTTCCTTCTTTCTTTTACCATCTCTTGGTGCCATTATCTTTAAAAATAAGTAAATGAAGTGCAAGGACTTCTGGACCAAAACGTCACCAGAAGTTTCTTAGTCCTTGGAGATTTAAGCAAAATTGGCTCAAATCAGTTATCCAGTATTCTGTAGGAATGTAGGAAGTCCAATAACTTCCTGAGATTTGCATGCTCCCAGAAGTTTAGGGTCTCATAATGACCTCTGGCTCTGAGTTCTGTTTCTCCTTAAATTTCACTTCTCTTTCTTCTCAAAGATCCAGGTATAGAACCCAGCTTCCTTTCCTTAATTTTTCCGCACACCACACACATAGAACATTGGTTGATGAGACAGGTCTTATCTAATTCTTGGTGCAAATGTGAAGGATTCATTTTGTGCCTATGTACAAACAACTTACAGTAAGGGACTAAGAAGTCTGTAAACATACACTGGCACAGAAGATTCTCCAAAACATACTGTTATGTGAAAACAAAACAAAACAAGTTGCCAGAAAATACATTTCATTTATGTTTTTAAAAACTTGTGAGAAAACATAAATATATATTAAAAAGATCTGGAAGGCTACGGAGTTGATTACAAACATGTTTCCTTTTGGAAGGGAGTTCATATGGAGTGAGCATAGCAAAGAGCTTTGATTTTTTTATTTGGTGGTATTTGCATGTTTAAACACTGAGACTATGTTTTATAATTAAAAGAGTAAAACACTAAAAATTAAGTGTATACATTCATGATTCTTCTTACTTGCAGATTAGAATCTCTCAGAGTCAAGGGAAACCAAAATGTGTCTCACATGAATTGAGAGCCTCCTTATTCACTCAAAGTTCACTTTTTCTAATCAAGCATTTCGTGACAACATTTTTCATCAGCTTCTAGCCATAGTATTCTAGTGTGTTCTCAGTGCTTTTGTAAATCTGCAAGTATTAATTACCTTCCTAATACTCCTGCTGCATGTTGTTTCTCATAGCCTGGTCTCTACTGAGGTCTAAGACTCTTGATCTTTTCTTACAGTCTGAGGGTATTGTAAGAGAGTTTGCCTAATATAACTGCAATTGTCTTCATTTCCTCAATTTGCATATCATATCCTCCTTCTGTGTGACCATTTCCATTTTCTTTAATACTTAGTAAGGAAATGGAATCTTGCAACATTTCAAACAGCAAGAAAATTTTTAAAAGAGTAAGTTAAAACAGAAGATTACTTTGCCAAGGCTCTGAATATCAGAGTCTTACAGTAGATGCACTTGTGATAGTCTCTTAGACGTAGTTTAATGTTATCATAGGTAACTTGATTAAAACTTTACTTTCTCAATAATTATAATAGCTGACTTCTGAGGGCTGATTATGGGTGACAGGCATTGTATAAGTGCTTTGTATGGATTATCTCAGTTGATCCTTCTAAGGATTTCATGAAATAGGTATTGTGATTTTTATTTTACTGATGGAAGACTAGAAAGATTGAATAACTTGTCCAGGGGTGCCTGGGTGGCCCAGTTGGTTAAGCGTCTACCTTCGGCTGAGGTCGTGATCCCGGGGTCCTGGGATGGAGCCCTGTGTTAGATTCCCTGCTCAGTGGGGAGTCTGCTTCTCCCTCTCCCTCTGCCCCTCCACTTGCTTGTGGTCTCTTTTTCTCAAAAAATAAAATCTTAAAAAAGAAAAAAAGAAGAAGAAGAACAACTTGTCCTTAGTCACACAGCCAGCAAGTAGCACAACCAGAATTTGATCCTACGTCCAGCCTGGCTCCAGGGTCTAGGCTTTTAACCTCTAGGCCAAGTTGCCTCATGGTTAAGTTTCAGGGCCAGCTATGGCCTATGTTGCAAACTTTTCTCTTAAAAAATAATCTGGGGGGCGCCTGGGTGGCTCAGTGGGTTAAAGCCTCTGCTTTCGGCTCAGGTCATGATCCTAAGGTCCTGAGATCAAACCCCGCATTGGGCTCTCTGCTCAGCAGGGAGCCTGCTTCCTCCTCTCTCTCTCTCTCTGCCTGCCTCTCAGCCTACTTGTGATCTCTGTCTGTCAAATAAATAAATAATAAAAATCTTAAAAAAAAAATCTGGAACTTCTCAGTATGGATAAACTGGTTAATTGATGGTTCTTTACTAAAATGTCTGGCCACCATGATACCACCATGATAACTGGGAATTTGAATTCTAAAATTGTTCTTTAATACAAAACTCCAAATTAAAAAAGTCATTTTGTTTTAATAGCATCTCTATACATTTGAGAAAGACTTGCACGTTGTCAGTTGCTCTGTCAACAGTGAGAGAACTTTGCTTGGTAAGTTGAACTCTTTTATTGCTACATATCAAGAACTAAACTACATTTGTTGAGTTTGGACTTTTGCAATATTTGACTATTCTACAACAATGATTTTCTGGGAAAAGATGCTCTTGGGAGATTAATTTTGAACTAAAAAATCTGTGGAGTCTACTTACAAAAAAAGAATGCTTTCTGCATTACCTTAATCATCCACTGACAGATCCTTTGAGCCCTCACTTACTTCAGGCATAAAGTGGTAGACTTTAAACAGCCACTGCGTGGATCATTTGCCAATGGATGATTTTTTTTTTTCTTTTTCACTAGCGGCAAGTTTAGTTCATTTTACTAAAGAAGGAAGAAAGAATGAGCTTCAACCAGGTATGACATTCTGTTTTTTTAGTGCCTGTTGAAAGATGAAAATTTATTCACTACTAAGTCAAATTACAAGCAACTTTACAAATAGCTTTATCTCAGAATAAAAAGGCAAAGGTCATGTCAAGCATGAAAATGTTCTGCAATTTTTTTCTCAAGTAAACAAGAAAGTATAGAATATAATGTGACAGTGAATAGTAGAAAAGGCAATTAGCACCTGCAGACAAACGAACACTGAGAACATACTAGAACCCTGTGATCAGAAGGTGGTGTAAAAAGGGCTGGGGAGGGGTTCATATTCCTTCAAGAATATCATTTTTTTTTAATCTGATGAGCTGTTAACCCCTACCTAATACATTGTGAATAGACCATCAATTCTAAATAAAAATTCTCACTTGCCAGGACCTACTCTGTAGTTTATTATCTATGTGATGTTCCCTCCTTCTTAACATTTTGTGTCATCCACCTGTCCAGAGCTCAACAAGTGAGTGCCTGCCGTGGGTGCGGCACTCTGCATACCAGAGAGGTGTAGCAGGTGCCCTCATGGTGAGCTCTGGGGACTAAGTGGTGGGTGGGGGTACACCATGGAGTTTGGTCCCATCTTCAGAGGAGGGCTGTAACCCCAGGGGACCAGCTTTTCAATTTACCAAGGGAAGTATGAACTTTTGGTGTCAAACTTTAATTTTTAAATGTTGGCTCAAATATTTTTAAGAAATTCTGCTCGGGCCTTTTTGGCCCTTATTCCTTTTAGCCTCAGGAAATCTTTATTTTGTTGGCACACCCAGTGGAACCTATACTCTTTACATGATGTTTACTGTCTATGCCTGATCGTCATGCAGAACAGTGACGATTATGTACGTTATACAAGGTACTCTCAGGGGCGCCTGGGTGGCTCAATCAGCTAAGCATCTGCCTTCGGCTCAAGTCCCGGTCCCAGGGTTCTGGGATCGAGCCCCACATCAGGCTTGCCGCTCAGTGGGGAGTCTGCTTCTCCCTCTCCCAGTGCCCCTCCCCTCACTCATGCTCTCTTTCCTCTCACAAATAAATACAATCTTTAAAAAACATATATACTTTCAGGTGAACTTTATTTGTAAGTTTTATTAAATTAAATCCTATTCAGGGGGCGCCTGGGTGGCTCAGTCATTTAAGCGTCTGACTCTTGGTTTTGGCTCGGGTTATGATCTCGGGATCGTGAGCCCCATGTCGGGCTCCATGCTCCGCAAGAAATCTGTTTGAGGCGCTCCGCCTCTCCCTCTGCCCCTCTCCTCAGCTCTCTCTTTCTCTCTAAAATCAGTAAATCTTAAAAAAAAAAAAAAAAAAAACCAAAAAAAAATACCCCGTTCCGGTCTGCCTACTCAGTCTTTAAAGTCTGATGCCCCTCCAGTGGGATTATCTGATCCCGTCTTTGACCAGGCTGGAAGGAATGTGGATAGGCGGACCGCCTTGGCCTCCTGCTGCTTTGTATCTTGTCAGCTCGCCTCCGGCCGCCGAGGCAGCAGAGCCCGCTCTGCCCAGACTTAATTTGACAGACAGCGCCTTAACTCCGCCGCTCGGCCTGCTTCTTGCTCTGTGCCCGGAGCCCGTGGAAAATATTCACCACCTGTGCGTGTGCGGCCTGGACGTGTGGCTGGGAAGGACTCCCAGTGGGACAGGCCGTGACCGGTGAGAGGGCGAGGCGAGCGGAAGGATAAATACTCCCCTTGTCGTCCCGGAAGCGGATAATTCTGAGGTGTCCTCCACGCTGCTCAAGTCCCAAGGTGGTCACGAATTTGATAAGGTCCCGCTTACTGGACGATCCTCCTTCCGGTTTCACGCTCCCTGCTCCCTCAGGCCATAGCCCTCTTGTCTTAGTTTGGGTTTAACCTCTGAGTGGAGTCTGAGGCAAGCATCTGAATGCAGTTAGTTTATTTGAGGGATGATCCTAGGAAGTGCTGTTAGGGGAGTGTTTAAACAGGGATCTGAATGGAGGGAGGGAGCAAGCGCGGGGCTGTGGGGAAGGCACGTTTCTGACGCGGACAACACCAGCACAAAGGTCCTGGGGCCAGAGTGTACTTGGTGGACTTGCTGATGAGGAGAGTGAGGAGGTCAATGAGGCTGAACGAAAAAGGGGCAGAGTGGTAGGAACTGAGGCCAGAGGAAAACGGGGCTGAAGTGTAGGCAGATCATAGAGACCCTACAAGGCCTTTGTTCAGTTAAGAGTTCAGAAATGATGTCACCAGAAAGCACTGGTGTTTGTTTTGGTGTTTTATTATTTTTATTATGGTGTTTTATCCTTTGAACAAATATTTTGGGAAGCCTTATTTGATCTGCCCGTGAATGACCCGATAAGCCGTTCGATTATAAAATGTAGTTTGCCTGGAGGTAATGTTTAACGCTCTGTTGCTTATAATGAGATTTTTCCGTTGCAACTGAGACAAACTGTAACATCCTCCGCAGGAACAAGATAGCGTCCTTTGGTCAGCAAATCTGGCAACAGAGTTTTTATCCATAGTGCTGCTCTTCTTGGCTGTGGCAGTGGCAGATTAATGTTTAGTTTAGGAAGTAGTGAAAGAGGAGGCGCCTGGCTGGCTCAGTCTGTAGAACATGCAGCTTCCGATCTCAGGGTTGTGAGTTCAAGCCCCACGTTGGGCATAGAGCTTACTTAAAAGAAAAAAAGATAAAGGAAGAAGAACAGGACCTAGCTGTCCCCTTTACCCCCCACCCCCCGCCATGGAGTCACATTTGCCTCAGGCACAGCCGGCTGGGCAGCTATGGGGGTGGCCCCGTGTGCTGGGCCCCACTGCCCCGAGACTCCCGAGGCCCCACACGCCATTATAGAGTCAAGAGCTGCGGATGCTCCATGGAGCTGTGGTTTGGTTGAGGAGCTCCAGGAACCAGAGCTGCTTCTGATCCAGACCCTGCTAGACTCTTCTAACCTTGGCATCATGTGTCTTCACTTGCATCAGATCAGATTCTTTTGCCCACTCTCTACCCTCCCCGTGCCATGCCCATCCTTATGCTTTTATTTTTTTTAAATTTTGTTCAATTTATTTAAACTAAAAAACCAAAGCAGTTCACTTGTTTCTCCCATTCTCCACCCTTACCTCTTGTAACTGCCAGTTTGTTCTCTGTATCTATGAGCTTGGGGATTTCTTTCCTCTTTCCGGGAGCCCACACATTAGAGAGATGATACGGTATTTGTCCTTCTCTGATTTCACTTAGTGACATGCCCTCAAGATCCTTCCAAATTGTCACTTTTGCTCCTGCTGTCTCTACTTTTTGTGATATGCACAGCCTGTCTGGATCTGCCGTACCCTACACTGATGCCCTCCCGGGCTCCACTGACATCTGGATTCTCGAACTTCCTAAGACTTTAAGCACTTCTTGGAATCATAGACTTTCATGACTTGACAGTGGCTGTAGAAGTGATCCGATTCTCTAGTTTTTGTCTTTTTTAATAACAGGGCGTGGAAGCCTGAAAAGTGTCTGTTAGGTTAGCAGCAGAGTGTAAACTAGAACAGATGTCTCTAGAGTCCTAATGCAGAGTACGCCATATTCACCATGAAAGCAGCTGGTATGTTACCAAGAGAAATTCCTGTTTGCATGATTACTCTTATCATTATGCTTATTACTTGGGTGTTTGGGCTGCCCCCCAAAAAGGGAAAAATTAGTGTAGGAAGATGGTTTCTGTCCTTGAAAATCCTCCCATTTTAAAGTCAAGTGAATTTAGCTGATGGCTGGTTATCAAGTTCACTGCCAAAAAGTCTAAATTCTTTACTCCTCCTCCGAGGAGGTTCCTCTGCCTGTCCTATAAAAAATTTTTTTTTTCCAAATTGGGATATATAAACTTTTAGGGGAAGATATTAAATAGCCAAATGTCAGCTTGTACCACTTAATATAGTAACTGGAATTATTAATTTAATTATTTACACCATGTAAAATAACATAATAAGGAAAATTGCTTTTTTTCTCATTCTCACATTTCACAAAGCATTTCTGTTTTTCTTCTCAAGCATCTTTGACACTAATGTCTTTTTTTAAAAAAAGATTTTATTTATTTATTAGGGGGAGAGAGAACGAGCACATGTTAGTGGGGAGAGGAGCAGAGGGGGAGGGGGAAGGTGGGGGAAAGAATCTCAAGCAGACTCTCAACTGAGCAGGGAGCCTGATGTGGGGCTCAATCTCACGACCCCAAGACCCTGACCTGAGCTGAAATCAAGAGTCAGATCCTTGACCCACCAAGCCACCCAGGCACTCTGACACCAATGTCTTTCTTATTCCTAGAGACTTGTTTTTTTCTTTTTTGAGTTATCAAGCAGATTACCAACACTCCTCACCTTTACTTCTGTCCCAGTTATTAGAAGTATAGCCCTTTTGACCTGGCATCTGATCCTGTCACTGGGATTTTTATCCTAAGTACCACTGACCAAACAATATTTGATTTTCACTTGTTCTGTCCTTGTATATTTGGGATCCCACATAGTAACTCACTGTCTTGGTTTTTCAATTATCTTTAAAAGGCATGTTTACAAAGATACCCAGTGCTTGCCATCGTAAGACCGCATCCCAGGAATTGTTTTCAATTCTTTGCCTTTATTTGTTGTCAGGTTAGTTTCTTAAATAGTGAAAATCAGCATTGACTCAATTCCAGGCTACTGTGCTGTCCAGAAATTGTACATTTTTATTCAAAGCCTTGAGAAAGCCCCTGAGAATATTAGTCTTTGTAAGAACTCAGCTCTCCGGCAACTCCTTGTCTGAGGTTTCATCTTGGGGAAGGGGGACTGTTGGCCTAAATGTGGATGTCTGTGGTGATCCTGTTCTAGCCTGTGTCCAAGGACTTCCTCCTCATTGTTATCTTTTATGACATTTGCTGCAATGTGACACTGAGGAACTAAGTGGGTCTTTATCAGCCCAGCTCCACCACCATCCCACAGGGAAGCCGGGCCCCTGTCCTCTTCAGCTGCCAACTGGGGCATGGTCATGCATCAGAAATACCTTTACGTTTTCACCCACAAGCACTATTTGCCCTTGTGCTGCAGAATTGGGAGTGATGGTGAATTGAGTTGTGTTTGCTTAGACTTAGAAGCCCCGAGGGCCTGTGAGGCTGTGCTAAGTGGCTGAGGAATGGGCAGGCGCTTGGTCCTCTCTCTATGTATATCGGTTTCTCCTCCATGAGGTTTTCTTCATCTGTCGTGGGTTTTAAGAACTGTCAAAGTAAATTTTAAGAAAATTACTTTTCCCGTCGGAAGAGCTAGCACAATAGGTAACGTATTTAAACTTTCAAAGTTCGGACTGCAGTGGAGAAGATGACAAAAGACATTCTGATCTTCCATTACTAAAAGCCTCTTTTTCTTTGTAGGATCAAAGTGTTTAACTTTGTTGGTTGAAATCCACCCTGTTAACAACGTGAAGGTTCTAAAAGCCGTGGATAGCTATATTTGGGTGCAGGTAAGCACGGAGCACGTGGCTATCATTCATCTCACTAATCAGAAGGTGTGAAACCTGGAGGCAGTGATGCTTACCAAGTGTTTTCACAGCCATTATCACATTTAATCCTCAAAGCAACCTGGTAGATGGGTCTGGCTGGAATTATCCGCTCACCCTTTGCGAAGGCAGAAATCACACTCAACCTAGCTCCTCTGACTATTTTATCATGGTTTGTCTGAGAGTCATGTAATGTTTTGACTTGATAAAATACTGACTCTCAACACACATCGAAGGTAAGTTTAAAAAATGGTTTATGTAATGTACTCCTGTAGTTCAGAGTAAATAGGAATAAATGGCTTAATCCCTGACTGTATCAACTCCGTGGAAGGACCGGGAAGCACCATGTGTCCGGGGCAGGTGGACCAGACATAGTCCGTCTTCATTACTCGCACGCTCTGAACCTGTGAGTTGTACTACTCACCACAGTCCACTTGTAACACCAAAGTCAGGACTCACGGTGCTTTTATACTCGTCCGCAGACATGCGCGCAGCGGTGAAAAATTTGTCACCCAGCTGAGGCCGAACAAGGTGACACTCGGCTTCTCGGCTCACCTCTCTCCTTGTAAATGGGTGTCGTGTTCACTATCTCTTTAGTGCCATGATTTTCACATTTGGGGGCTTTTCGCTTGTGATTTCACTATTGAAACTGTTACCCACGCAGAGTGCCCGAGAGCTGTGTCGGGTGCCTGAGCGCAAGAAGGCTGAGCTGTGGTTTATAGGGAAAATATATGGGTTAGATATGCTGCATTCAGGCATGAGATTATGGTGCTGTTGGCCATGAGTTCGGTGCTAATGGATCAACAATGTCTATTAAATAAGAGCTCTTTCAAACGGAACACACATGAAACAAGGTTCTGTACTACTTGGTTGGCACATATCCTTGCATTTCCCGTGGGAGTGGCCAGGTGTTGGTGGCGAGCTGTCGACTGTGCAGGGCTGGAGCGTGACTTCCTCATGTAACCTGAACCATCTGCTTCTCGTCCCCCCACCTCCTCCCCACCTCAAGCCTCTGGGTCTCCCTCTTGCAGTGGGTCAGGAAGGGGCTTCTCTCCCATCTTCCCCCCCCCCGGGTCTTCCCCAGCAGCTGCGGCCTGCCCGCAGACAGGGCCTGGCGCCGAGCTCCTGGGCCGCCTTCCCCCTCCCCCAGGATGCTGCTGTCTCTACACTGTCATCAGTACTGGGGTGACTTTGGGACAGACCATACTTCCCTTTTCTGGCCTATTCTTTTGGCCTCCTTAGCATCTCCATCCATGGCTGTGTCCGGCAATGGAGATGTTATTGAAGGGTGGAGGCAACTAAAGGGAATCAGAGCCCTGGAAGGGCAAAAGCTTTCATAAGTATGTAGTCGCACAGCATTGTGAATGTATTAACAATTACTGAATGGTATATTTTAAAACAGTTAAAAAGGTGATTTTTCTGCTATGCAAATTTTATCTCAATTAAAAAAAAAATTAATAGTACATGACACATGACTGTTTCCTTAGGCCAAAGGGAAAGTCCCTGTCCAAATGAAGTAAAACCTGTCCTTGTTGGGGTTCCTGAGTGGCTCAGTCATTGTGTGTCTGCCTTTGGCTCAGGTCATGAGCCCAGGGTCCTGTGATCAAGCCCCCCTATCAGGCTCCCTGCTCAGCAGAGAGCCTGCTTCTCCCTCTCCCACTCTCCCTATTTGTGTTCCTCCTCTCGCTGTCTCTCTCTCTCTCTGACAAATAAATAAATAAAATCGTAAAACCCTGTCCTTGTTTTGTGGACCCATCTCTGTTCCTAGCCCTTCTCCCTGATCCTCATGCCTGTCCCTCTGAGGGGAGAAAAATTCCTCCATCCAGGCTAAACCTCTAACCCCCTTGCCCCCTCCCTCTCCCCTTTACAGAAATGCCATTCACTGTCCACCGAGTTTGGTCTTGACCTGCAATCTGTCTCCCTTTCCTTACCAAAACATTCATGGTGATCTCGGTAGTGCATCCCCAAGTCTGTATGTACAGCCTCGACCTCCTTCAGAGAGAAACTTTAGCAGGACAGGAGTGGGTGGGGCTTGGATCCCAATATGGTTGCTTCTGAGAATTGCCTACCAGCATGCCCTGCATCTTCCAGATAGTTCCAGATACCCACCTATAGTACGCATCTGCCAACTGGAATTAGTCATCAGAGTCTAGTTCCATAGTGGTGAAGATCAATATTCCCCTAATATGATGTAATCTATACAGATTTCTACTGACACTGCAAAATCCAAACAAAACCTTGGATTTTTTTCTTTTTTTTTTCTGAAGCCTGTCTGTAGTCTTATTTCCAGGCTCTAGGGCTGCCTCGTCATAGAAGGAAAACCTCCACCACCTAAAAGGAACTTTCAAAATCATGTTCTTACTGATGGCCACGTGAAGACCAGACAAAGGTTCAGAACTTGTCAGCACCGTCGTCCAGGTCACAGTCCTAAGCGAGCATGCCTCGGCCACCTCAGTGGTCCCAAGGGAGGCTGACTTGTCTTCTGGAGGACTGTCTCCTTGTCATGAGGCACTGAGTGTTTGCTCTTCATTATCCGTATGGTGTCACTCAGCTTTGCTCCCCGACCCCAGTACACAGGTTCCTGTCTGATGTGCACAGTTTCACAAAATCAAGACATAATAGATTCTACATTATTTCCTTTCTTTCTTTCTTTTTTTTTTTAAGATTTTATTTATTTATTTGACAGAGATCACAAGTAGGCAGAGAGGCAGGCAGAGAGAGAGAAGAGGAAACAGGCTCCCCGCTGAGCAGAGATCCCGATGCCTCGATCCCAGGACCCTGGGATCATGACCTGAGCTGAAGGCAGAGGTTTTAACCCATTGAGCCACCCAGGTGCCCCGGTTCTACATTATTTTCATAACTGAGTTCCGTGTTGTTATCTATTGTATAATTTTGAAGTTTTTGCTGTGGAGAAATGATGTATAGTTAATGTTTCTCGATTCTAAAAAAGGAAACTTGACAACAGACAATTTGAAAAATTTACCAGTTGTATTTCCATTTCGTCAGCACAAAAAGGGTACCAGGGAATATCTTTTGTCAAAATTTTTCCTAGTCTTTAGAGAGGCTGCCGACTAAAAAGTAGGGACCTAAAAGGGTTATATTCTTTCATTGTGCTTTGAGGGTTGGAGGGAAAAACCAAAATCCACTGGCGGATCCTATCTCGTAAGCTGTCTTTAATGTTACAAAATGAAACTGCTCATTTCTAGTTACCCTTTTGATGATGAAAGAATTAAGTCACTGGAGTCATCCCAGGACCCTTTTCCCTCATTATCACGGCTCATAGCGTCAGGCCTGTGTTTCTGGCTGGCCGCTTTGTCCTGTGGGCTGGCACATATGGGAGGGCATAGACAAGGAGGAATGGGGTGGATCAAGCCTTTTCTTCCCGGGGCAGTCATTCTATTATTTGAGGCTTATAAATCCTCCACTGCATGCCACGTTGTGACTCACCAGTCTTTCTTGGAAAGTCCCGCATTACGTTGTGCTTTGTCTCTTGGATGGGGGACTACTTTGGAAGTTGTCAGAGAGCTTGTGTTTACTGGGTTGTCAAATTAAATATGACGCTTAGTTGCAAAACAGACGTATTGATCACTTTTTTTGTGCACGTGGAAAAGAACTTTCTGTACAGCTGTTGCTTATATTGTTTCTGATTGGCTTCAGAATCACATATTCCAAAATAGGGAGCCTCATCTCTAGAAATAGCTTCTACTTTAACCTTGTGGAAATGAATTATGTTGGACCTGCCGTCAATTTCCCCCTAGAAACTGAGCTCCTGAAAGTGTTTCTTTTTCCTCTTTGCCTCTGTCTATAATGTGTGTGTGTGTGTGATTTGCCTCAACTATTCTATTGTTCCCAGCACCTTCTCTGGTAAGTAGTAGTGCAGTGATCAGAAACTTTTGAAATATTTGTATAAGCAAGGTAGTTGCTGCTTATGACTTTGATTCATTTCCTTTTTACAGTTTCTCTACCCACATGTGGAAAGTCACCCTCTTGTAGAGAACCATCTGTTACTGATTTCAGAAGAGAAATGTAAGTGTATCTTTTACCAGTATATATGAACTTGAAGGGCACATCTCTTAGTCAAGTATGGGACTTGACTGAATCTTCTAAGTGTCCACTCACCAGTTCTAAAGGTCCAACTGACCTTTGATGTCCATTTAAGACCTAGCACTCCTATGGAAGGGCTTTTCTTTCTGCCTCCACTTTTTCCCTTGGCTCTGCTCTGTTTCCCATCCTGGGAATGACGACCTCCTACATAAATGTATTTCCACTTTTGTCACACGGTAGAGTGTAGGACCGTTATGGAGGTCATTTTTGCCTTCTTTAGTTCATCCTTCTTTAAGATGTCTGTTTCCTCAGATTGAGAAAGGGGAAGGTATTAGAAGCCAGAAGAATTTGATGATAGAATTTGAAGACACATACTTGGTCAAATTCAGGTGGAATCATATAAGAATGGGATGTCCTTTAATGAAGTTTATTTACAATTTTGGGTGGGAAAGGTAGCAGAGAAAGGACAAAATCCACTGGTAGATCTTATCTAGTAAGCCGTCTTTCATGATACAAAATGGGACTGCTGATTTATAACGGGAAGGGCAGGCCTGAGAGGCTTAGATTGTGTTCAGTGTCTATGCTCATGACCAATTATCTATCCCACCTTTTTGTAACTAGAACTGGCAGAAGGTTAAGTATGGCCAAATCTTACTGAGAGGATGGGACCATACAGGAAGTGCTTGGAGATAAACTCGGCCAATGAACCACTGTTAGCTCCAAATAAGACTGATGGTGCAGGGAAGGCCAATATTTAGGGGAACCCAAGGGAGAAGAAGGATGAAATGGTTTATGTATTATTGACATTGAAGAGCAGAGTAAATGCTGGGTTAGCGATAGATGGTAGAGGGAGTCTGGAGAAAGGTGGGTTTTGTTTTGCACTTATATCATGAAACTGCTGTGGGTAATGATACTGTTTTTCCAACTGGCTGATTAATCTGCTTTGTCTTTATAAATCAATGTTCACCACTGTTAGGGGTAAAAAATGCTCATGATTTTAATAAAGGTTCAACTGTCTTTCTCTTGTTTCTCTTTTTAAAGATATTGAAAAGTTTCATATCCAAGTCATCCAAGAAGATGGAAATAGAGTGGTAAATATTTGAAATCTCTTTTACTTCGAAGTTTTTTCCCCAGAGTGGCATTTTGAGACTGTTAAGGATAGAGTAATGTTATAGACCCAGACTACTTTCTTTATTTCATGTCTTTCACATTATAGACTTGCTGTTGTAACATGTAAAATAATATAAGACATATAAAGGAGTTAATTATCTCCTTTATCTTGACCTCACTCTCCAACCTCAGTCTCCTGAGATAACTCAAGACAGCCTTGTGGGACTCTTTCCACACCTTTACCTTGCTCATGCACACGTACACACAGTTGGGTGCACATGCGCAGATTCAGTTGTTTTTACCAAAATAGAATCATAATATGTATGTTAATTGGCCATTTTGGTTTTTGCTTTTGACTTAATATATCAGGGTTATTCCTATAGGTTTTTAAATGGAGATAGAACATTTTCCCCCCTAATTTTTAGACATACATAGAATAAATGGGATCATAACATATATGTTTGTGTGTGTATATATATATATATATATATATATATATATATATATATAAAAGAGGAGGTATATATAGTTTTATAGTTTGTCTTTTTTCTTTTTTTTATTGCTTGTATTCTGCTTCTCCCTTGCCTTTTCACCTCTAACTTTTGTCTGTAACCTATTATGTTTCCTTTCATGCACTTCTCTGAAACTGTGTATTTGCCATCCACACCCCTGACACACCCAGGGGTTTATCCTTCACTCCTTCCTCATTCAACTTTGTGGCATTATCTACAAGTCAACCAGAATAGGTCAATTCATTCTTTTTAGAAGTACGTAATAGTCCCTGGTATGGATGTACACAGTTTCAGTCATTCTCTCATGGGTGGACACTCACTTAATTGCCCCTTTTTTGTTGTTGTTATTCATCTGTTTGTGTTACAAATCATCTCAAATTTTTTTTATAGCTTTATATATTTGGTACACATATTTCTTTGGGCTAAATACTCAGGGATGGATAGTTGGGTTGACAGGTATATGCGTTTAATATATTTCAACAGATCTTGCTAGCTTACTTTCCAAAAATCCTTGTAACAATTCACAGTTGTACAAGCAATGGGTAAGAGTACCCCTTCCCTCTATCCATACCAGTCGTAGGTGTATTTGACCTTTTTTAAAAAGATTTCCAATTTGTTGAGGGTTAAGTTGATAACATTATTATTTTTCTTGACTATGTAAGATCATAATATATTATTGATACTAAAAATTACTTCCTTCAATATTTTAATAGCTAGCATCAAAATAATCCTTCTCTGAAAATTTTAATTTTAAAGTTACATGAAGAACATGAAATGGAAAATGGCATTTATTCATTATATATCTCCGATTGAAAGCCTTAAATGAAGAAGCCTGGCTGGAAAATGACTAGAAAGTGTGTCACTGGAGCCCTGGGCCACCATGGGCATTGTGGCAGGCTACAGATGCCAGGCTTGGCCCGGGGTCAGAAAAGAGACTAGAGAGGAAGACGAACCAAGGCAGAATCCCAAAGCCAGCAATGCGAATTTAGAGGAGAGAGTCACATAAACAATCCAGGGTCAGTGAAATAAACAAGACCAGATAGATAGACAGAGGGCTGGCTGCTTAGAAGAAGGGCTGGAAGCCATGAAGCTACAGCAGAGTGAGTCCAGGGGACACCTGTCAGCGACCAACACGGTGTGGCCACAGCACACCATCATCCTTGCCTACCCTCCTCTGAAGCATCGCTGCCCTCCTTCTTGTTCTTCTTCTTCTTCTTTTTTTTTTTTAAGATTTATTTATTTATTTGAAAGAGAGAGCACACACATATATGGGGGTGGAGCAGAGGGAGAGAAAGTCTCAAGCAGACACCCCACTGAGTGCAGAGTAGCCATGGGAGTTGATCCCAGTCAGATCCCAGCTGAAACCAAAAGTCAGATGCCTAAATGACTGAGCCCCTAGGGGCCCCCACTGTCCATATCCTTAAGGGCTTAGATGACAGCTTCTCAAGGCAGTGTGTGGTTCCATGCATTCATAACAACATCATGTGGCACATAGACAGTGGTATAATTATTCCCATGTTTACAGAGCAAGCAAGGCTCCCAGAGATGAGGGAACTCTAGAGAGGGACAAAATTGAGATGTGCATCTGGGTGACCACACTCTGATGATCATGTTCTTGTCAGTATATATATACTTTTATCGGGGGGTCCCCAAATCTGTTCTAATTAAACACATTTCAGAAGAATAGAAACAAGATGCATTGCCCCAAGGTTAGAATCTTATTGAGAACAGAAGTTGAGAATATAAAGGTGTTGTAGGAGAGTGCATACTCATCGGGGTAGACTTATAACATTAGTTCACTGTAATTGTAATAGAAGTACACCAGAGTACCATAAGAATACAAAGGGGAGGAGCTTTGCCTTGGGAGGAGGTGAGAGAGGGCTTTGTACAGGAGGCCATGCCTAAGTTGGGTCTTGAAGGAGGGGCAGTATCACCATACTCACTGCGGAAGACATAAAGGTAAGAAGCATGACCAAAGACACACGAATAGCTTACGGCCGATCTGGGGGGCAGTGCTCCGAACCCCCAGGCCTGAGTTCTTTCCTCGGCATCACAGCTGCTATCTTTGGTGGTAAAGAGTGGTAAAGAATGGGAAGCTTTGAATCTTCTGTTGGCCCCGGTGTTGATTTGTGGTAGGTGTGTCTTTGCCTTCAACAGCCTCAGCCTGTCTGGCTAACTAGGGACAAGAATAGTATAGTTTGTTATAGAGTGTGTGGAAAGAGCTAGTAATTAAATCATGCCTTTAGTCTTTTCTGGAAAGACTTTCCGTGTGTATGCGTTGGGGGTAGGGGAATGCTAAAAATAAACTGTGGGAATATTTACCTGTATTATAAAGATAAAATATGCAAAATACTAAATCCAGAAATATCCTCCTTTAAAATATTTGGTTATCTCTAAAATCTCTTTGCCTCTTTAGGTACTTAAAGACTCTGGCCATCTCCCAAGAGAGAAGGTAGCTGAGGATTTTGTTTGGGCTCAATGGGATATGTCAGAGCAGAGATTATACTACATTGACCTGAAGGTAAAAACTAGTTCACTGGCCTCCTTTTTTCCGGAACAACTTAATTTGGACATTCTCATTATTATAATTTATTAATCACTGCATTTTCATTGATGGGGACAGTTAATGAAAGTTTACTAAAAATATGAAATATTTGCATTATTGTTTACCTCTTGCTTCCTTTTCTCTCTCTTTTTCTCTTTTACTGATGTTTTTGTTGATCTTTTATTTTTTATTGTTTTTCAAAGGTTTTATTTGGGCACCAGGGTAGCTCAGTCGCTTAAGCGTCTGCCTTTGGCTCAAGTCAAGATCCCAGGGTCCTGGGATCTAGTCCTACATCAGGCTCCATTCTCAGCAAGGAGCCTCCTGCTTCCTCTGCCTGCCAGTCCCCCTGCTTGTGCTCACTCACTCTCTTTGTCAAATAAATAAAATCTTAAGATATTTTATTTGTTTATTTAGAGAGAGAGCCTACGCATGCATGCATATCAGCAAGGGGGCACAGAGAGAGAGAGAGGGAGAGAGAGCATCGATAGTAGACTCTGCACTGAGCACAGAGCCCAACGGGGGGCTCGATCCCATGACCCCGAGATCATGACCTGAGCCAAAACCAAGAGTCAGACACCAACTGACTGAGCCACCCAGGCTCCCCTGTTGATCTTTTTTTTTTTTTTAAATTTTATTTTCTTTAACTCATCTCTACACCCAATGTGAGGTTCAAACTCAAAACCCCCAAATCAAGAGTTGCACACTCTACCACCTGAGCCAGTCAGGTGCCCTTTGTTGATTTTCTTCTTTTTTTGCAATTTGTCATTTATTCTCTTTTAGATATCAAGGAGTGTCTTAAAATGCATCCAGTTTTCTGCTGATGGGAAGTTTAACTTAATGGTAAGTCCAAGAGAATGATGGGCAATAGGAAATTTTAGGACACGTGGCCTCCTTTTAAAGAGAGCTGTAATCAGAAATAGTATTTTAGCATTCTTGTTGTGTTAGTCACTTGCATGAGTGACAAATACAGTAAACACAGGTGATTCGAAGAGCACACGGGAAATTTCTGCTGATCGAATACCTCTTATTAAAGACACAAGCGTATGAGTGAGGACGTGTAGATGGTAGTAGGTATGGTCTATGGTAGATAGCTTTAAGTGGTTACAAGTCAATCAACCCAAAAAGACTTGTGAGGATGGTGGATTTGAAAGAAGGGTAAAACATCAATGAGAGTGTATCGTCTAATTAATAAAAATCTAGCATCCCTCCTGGCAAAGCCATTTGGAATGCTGGTCTTGTGGGGATGAATCCTAAATATCTTTACCTGTGATGAAGAGAATGTTATTCTTCACTAGGATTAGTACTGGTGTCCTATATAGATTGATATCATAGCATTACAAGAATTTCATTTATTCCTCCTGCCCTTTTATTTTAAAACTCACTCTTCTTCTAAAGGCATCCAGTCCTTCCCTCCGTGTATGGTCATCTGTGTCTTGTAAAAAGTCTACCCTTCTTGATTGGCGTATTATATAACCCATTTATGATATTCAAAGCTGAGGCAAAGTTTGTCAAGTATTAGCCCTTTAAGAAATAAATATACACCAAGCCTCTGATTGTGTGTAAACTCTAGAATATTCCCAACGGACTTCCTGTGCTGTGAGTTTGGGGGATAACATCTTAAGATGATGATGATGATGGTTAAAAGGGCTTTTCATCAGTAGGCAAGCACAGCATTGTCAGACTTGCTCTGGGTTTTAGAGCTGTTGTTGCTAAATTAATGTCATTTTTTGGTTTGTTTTCTCATGATTTTTTGACAGTTTGAAGCACCCTTGGATATAACATTAAGTGACTCGGGATTTAAGTAAGTTACTCATTGATTACTGCTAATTTTTATAGGCACTCTGGGCAGAACGATTATATTTATACCTAATGTATGGTATGCAGATATAAGGACAATTCAGTATTCTCTGTGTGTGTGTTTGTATGTGAGACCTTTGATATTTCTGTTCTCTATAGGCAATATAAACAACTTTTATCAAGCACGAACACAGAGTTTTTCATGTAAAGTCAATCATATTGATTTTCGTAGCCGTTTATTCCTGTAGGATGTTTCCATTTCTTTTGATCCTTGGAAGTGCTCTTCCTGTGATTCAGTGAAAGGATTTGAACAAAGATCAAACCTCTTCTCTCATTGCCATCGGACAGCATGTTGCAATCAATCAATGTGTGGCTCAGCTGTGTCTGTTGTGTTACCATTTTTCTGTTTTCCTTTTTGCACCTTTACAAAGGTGAGCTTTTCTTCCCCCAGACTAGTTTACATTGAGTGAAAACATGAACATTTTTGAAAAAATAGACACAAGCCCACTAGTGCACAGAAGAGATGAAAGTCTTCTTGAATTAGAATCATGATAACCCTAAACTGTTCTGTGTTTCAGTAGCTTTATTTCTTCATATATGAACACTTGGTTATGCTTGTTTTGAAACCGTATATATGGTTCTTTCTTTTAGAAAAAAGTTCTAGTACTTTCAACTTCTGTTTTTCTTTTTTCTTTTTTTCTCTCTATTGCCAGGGCCATGCCATTTATGTATTTTTTTGTTACTGTTTTAGTTACTGTTTTACTTATACAAAAAAATAAGACAACTTAAATTTCTTAGGCACAAGTCTTTACTTCTGTGGGTATGTTATAGTGGTTACTACCCTTTATGAAGGAACTTTATTTATTTTTATTTATTTTTACTTAAAAAAATTTTAAGAAAAAATTCTTATTAGATTGTGGTTGACACACAATGTTATTAGTTTCAAGCATACGACATATGGTGCAATGCTCACTGCCTTAAGTGAAAGAGGGAACTAATTTTTAAATGCATTCAGTTTCTTATCCTTTATGTTCTTAGACTTGTAAACTTTGGATGTGATGATCTTCAAGACCAAAAGAACTTATCCAAACACCTGACCCTGTGCGTTTTTACCAACCATACAGGTAGATTCAAGATTGTATTTATCAATTTATTCAGTTACACTGAGTTCTGTAAAAAATGTAGTCATTGTTTACCCATAAGGGTCCTGAAAATATACTTAAAATATATGATATTACATATGTGATCAGATGGATATTTATATACCAAATTATCTTCTCCACTACAGTTTTATACATTCGCTGTTTGTATTAAAGAAGCCACAGTCAACAGTTAGGAGGGTTATTGTTCTAGTAATTATTTCTGGTTTTTAAAAGGGGGATAGATTCATGTGTAATTGATCTACATTTTCACCTGCTCCATCTTTTAGCAAATGGCATCCTATTACAGGGATGCTTTCTGTGTCAGGCTTACTGATAAATTTGGCTTCTAAAGCTAGGTACCTAGCTGCTCCAAGAATCATTCTATAACTTACTGAGCTAACAACCAAAGCTTGACATACAGTTATTAGTGTACTGTAATTGTCTAAACAGTAAACTCTAATAACGAAATCTAATAGCCTTTTTAAATACTCGAGCTCGAGTGGACAGTTACCATTGAGTTAAGTAGCACTTGGAGTAAAACTGTATTCCTTTAAAGTCAAATTATGTGGTTTTCACAAAGCCATTGTTTATGGAGACTTAATGTGTGCTAGGTATTGGAGATAACAATGATGAGCAAAATGGACCTTTTATTAGTACAGAAGTTACTGTTTGGAATTTAGACATTCTATAAGTACACACATAGTATTTCAATAGAATTGTGATAAATTGTAAGAATTAGGAAGTTATGAGAGTATATAATGGAGGTTTAATGGAAGATGCTAGGGTCTTCAGATACGTTCTAGTTCAGCTTGTCTATCCCTGTTGGTCTTACCCTCCAGGACATTGTGCCGCATTCTGTCTTAGTCCTGAAAATTGTCCCCTTTTCCACCTCACTCCATAATCCATCCCATTTTTTCCAGTTTCTCTCAGGCGGGAAGTCCCTCCATAAACCAGTTTTGGGAGCTTAGGGAAGGAAGTGATATTTCATTTGAGATTTGGAGGGTGTATGTGAACTAAGAAACATGTAACTGAAGTAGAGTGAACAAGCAGGAGAGGACCGTGGGGGAGAGCTGAAGAGTAAGCTTGAGCCAAGTGATACAGGGCCTTGAAGACCGTGGAAGATTTTATATTTTATTCTCAGAGTTCTAAGATCATTAAAGGCTTTAAAAAAAATTTTTAGAACATTCAAGCATTACAGGAAAGTTCAAGAACAGAATGAACATTCATGAATGTATATTTTACTTAATTTGTGTCATTTACAATATTTGCTTGATCATTCTCCCCATACATGGGTCCCATATTCTCCCTTTTGACTAAACCATTCAAAAGTAAGTTGCAGACATCCTGACACTTTACCACTAAATAATTTGGCATGTATCTCCTTAGGTCAAGGATACTCCTTTACATAACCTCAGTTCCATTATCACTGAGAAAAATTAATCACACTAATAACAATTATTTCATATTCAAATTTCCATAATTATTTTTTAAATGTCCTATATATGTATAGATTTCTATATGTGTATATATATGCATATGTGTTATATATGCATGTATGCATACAAATGAATAAATGTGTACATGTGTATAACTTTTAAAGTCAGGATGCCATCAAGACTCATGTATTATTTCTGGTTATTATGTCTTTGTCATCTATTTTAATGTAGATCACTTCCCTCCCCCTATGCTTTGTTTTTCTTTCACAACATTGATATTTTGTTACATTTGTGAAATGTCCTACATTCTGGATTTGTCTCATTGTTTCCTTGTGGAAGTGTTTAACTCCTTCCTCTATCCACCACATTTTCTGAAAATAGGTAGTTACACTGAAAGGCACCATTACACATAGGTGAAAATTTTTTCATAAGAACACTTCATGGGTGATACTGTGAAATTTACTTACACCAGATCAGGAGGCACATAATGTCAGGATGTCCTACTATCTGTGATGCCAAGTTTGGTCATTCAGTTATATGGTAACCACAGTCGCTCTCCCTTAAAAAGGTCCATTTTAATCCTTGCATAAGTGATCTGTGAAGTATTTGGCGCCGTGGGAGTGCCCCATTCCCCAACAACTTCTCACGCGGCATTCCTTGATGCTGCTTCACAGAAGTGTTTTCAGCAAGCAGTGATGTGATTAGATATGTATTTTTGAAAGGTCACTGGCTGCCATGTGAAGAATGGATTGGAGGAGGCAAGAGGAAATGTGGGCAATGAGCAGTTAGGTTGAGTTTGGGTGGAGGACGGCTTGGACTAGGATGAGGGGCAGAGGTGATGACCAAATGGGTTTGAGATGCGCTTGAAGCTAGAACTGAGAAGACTGGCTGTCAGCCAGAAAGGAGTGGTTCTCAGGTTTCTGGCATAAGCAAGTGGGTGAAAAAGAGTGCCATTTTCTGATATGTAGTGGTTTGGGTGGGGCCTTGAAAGGGAGATGGTGAGGTTGTTTTGGACCTGTCAACCTAGAGATCTGGGACTCGGAAGAGAGGTCATCAGGACTGGGCATGAACAAATGTGGCAGGTTTTTAAGACTGTAGTGGGCATTTAAAGCCTTGGGAAGATAGAGGGTCAAAAGGGAAGAAGCTAAGGAATAAGATTTGAGAAGCAAATATGTAAAGGTGAGGTTGAATATCCAAAGAAGAAGAAAAAAAGAAGAGTGTCTGGAGAGAAGGGGAAAACCAAGCACTTTGCTATAGCAGCCAAAGGCGGAGGGAGTTTGACCAAGGGGAAGGTGGCTAAGCGTCAGTAGGTAGTGAAAGCTGGAGATCCGGGGTCTGGGAGCACGGAGGTTAATGTGAGCACTTTGTTTGGGTGCCTGAGGTGTAATTTCGGTAGTGCTGGGTCAAATGGCGGAGGTTAATGTGAGCACTTTGTTTGGGTGCCTGAGGTGTAATTTCGGTAGTGCTGGGTCAAATGGCATGTGGCAGGTGAAAAAAATCACAACAGGTGTAGAATTGAGAGACGCAGCAGCTGGAAGGGGAAGAAAGATTTAGGGAATATTATTTTTGAAGATGGTAGAGACTCCGGTATGTTTGAACGCTCACGAGGCCAGAGAGAAGACGACAGTATATGGCAGACAGGAAGAACGGGTCAAGTGCATTTGCTGAGCGGGTGGGAGGTAATGGGGTCCAGAGCTCGAGTGGGGGGATGAGGGTCGGTTCTTCCCTAGGACTTCACTTTAAATCTGCTGACTACAAATAATCATTTTAGGCTTTCCTTCTTTGAAGCTGTCATTCCTTTTCATTTTATTCCCATAGGAATTTCTCATGAACAGTTGCAGCTATAACTTATAAACAGGCGATCTGTGACATCACATGTTAGGTTTATCGGCACAAGTGGTGGAAGAATCTGTTCTTCCCTTTCTCAGCAATGGCTAGGAAAGTCGAACAGGAGCCTTGCTCTTCACAGTCAGCTCTGAAATAGAAATAAGCCTGTTCCAGATGGGATGCTTCTCGATTTAGGATGCAGCCAGCCAGAGAAGCAACCTTTGGGTTTTTAACTGATAAGCCGCCAGCTCATGTATTTCCCAGATGGCTTTTTAAAGATGATTTTTTTTTCACCTTTGTGGTTAAACAAATGAAACCCTACTTTGGTGAAGTAGGAATGGAGAAGGGAGCAAAGAGTCTCATCCCCATAGGGCTCCCTGAACACTAGAGAGCCTCATTTCCCGCAGGCGTGGTGACCAGAGAACAGGGTTCATGAAATGAATGCTGGCAGACTCAGGGTCTTAAACAGACGCAACGTTGTGTCCGTGATGATGCCGTCACAGTATTTGATGTTCATTTGTCACATGTTGGTTGTTGAGAGCTACTTTGCTCTTTCAGCATTACTTGTTACCTTCTTGAATGCATCTTTGTCCTGAATTTTCCTGCCCTAAGTCATGAAATTCTCTACCTTCCAAGTAACAAAAACAAAAACAAAAAAAAAACAAAAAAACAAGTAACGAGAGGTTAAATGGATGAGGGGTTGCTGATGACAGGCGATGGTGGGCAAAAGGGCTGCTTCTGTATAAAGATTGATCTCATGCAGATTCTTTTTTTTTTTTTAAGATTTTATTTATTTATTTGACAGAGAGATCACAAGGAGGCAGAGAGGCAGGCAGAGAGAGAGGGAAACAGGCTCCCTGCTGAGCAGAGAGCCCGATGTGGGGCTTGATCCTAGGACCCCTGAGATCATGACCTGAGCCTAAGGCAGAGGCTTCACCCACTGAGCCACCCAGGCACCCCGATCTCATGTAGATTTTTAAAGATAATTTCTAGCAGGAGGGTAAATCAGAGATTCCCTAAAGCAGTGAAGGGAAGAAAATATTTTTTTTTAAGATTTTATTTATTTATTTGAGAAAGAGCGAGAGACAGCACAAGCACGCGGAGGGGTGGAAGTAGAAGCAGAGTCCCCACTAAGCAGGGGGCCTGATGCAGGACTTGATCCCAGGACCCTGGGATCATGACCTGAGCCAAAGGCAGATGCTTAACTGTCTGAGCCACCCAGGAGCCCAAGGAAAGAAAATATTCTTTTTTTGGGGGGGGGGGTCTTTTTTTTTTTAAATTTCATTTCTTTTCAGCGTAACAGAATTCATAGTTTTACAACACACCCAGTGCTCCATGCAATGCGTGCCCTCCATAATACCCACCACCTGGCTCCCCCAACCTCCCACCCCCTGGAAAGAAAATATTCTTATTCCTGTCCCATCTAATAGTCAACTGTGCAGCTACGATTAAGCCAGTGGCTGTCATTCTTTCTTGGGCACCATTTACTGGGAGATGGTGAGGGGTGAAAAGTGTACATTCTCTTTCCTGTTCATATAATTGCGAGAGTTACCCTCCACAAGTTCCCAGAATTAGTCCTGTGTTTTAGCATTTTATAGAGCCTTTTACAATGAGATAATTTCCCTTGGAAAACTTTGTCCATAATAGCTTTCATTGTCCAAATAGTTTCCCAAAGCCTAGCCAACTTTAAGATTTTTTTCTTCATCATTGATGAATATTTATTAAACATCTCTTTTTGGATACACCATTAAGAACATGCTTTGTTTTTTCAAATTGTGACTTCCCCCAACTTGTAAATACCTGCGAAATCATTATGGAAGAAGAATAATCACAGCTAACCTTTATAGCCAGATATAACTTCTTTGGCACAGCTTTATACATACTATCTCACTTAATTCTTATGTTGGAACGATATGAAGTAGGTTCTATATTTTCTTTATTTTACAGATGAGGAAACAGAGATTTAAAGAATTTAATTATGTTGCTCCAGCTACATTTTATTTATTTTTTAAGTTTATTTACTTATTTAAGTAATCTCTACACCCAACATGGGGCTTGAACCCATGATCCTGAAATCAGGAGTCACACACTCCACCAACCAACTGAACGAGCCAGGCGCCCTGGCTTAGACACATTTTAAAAATATTGATGCCTGGGGTGCCTGGGTGGCTCGGTCAGTTGAGCATCTGACTCCTGATTTCAGCTCAGGTCATGATGTCAGGGTCGTGAGATAGAGTCCAGCGTCAGGCTCTGCGCTGGGCATGGAGCCTGGTTGGACTTCTCTCTCCTTCTGCTCCTCCCAGAGTGCCCTCTCCCCCTTAAAAAAAAATACTGATGCCTGGCCTGGGTCTTACCTTCAGAGATTCTGGTTCAGTTGATCTAATGGGAAGCTTGAGAATCTGTGAGTTCCATGTGAGTTTAATGTACTCTCAAGGTTGAGAACCAGTACTCTATTGCTGGGTTGTCCAATATGGTAGCCACTAGCTACATGGGGCCCTTGATGTTAATTAAAGTTAAACAAAAGTTTCTCAGTCACAGTAGCTACATTCTAAGTGCTCAGCAGTCACCTGTGGCTGGTGGCTACCAATTTGGACAGCACAGATATAACACATTCCTATTATCAAGGAAAACACTATGGATGGGAGAAGCTTTGTAGAATCTGTGCACATCCCATGTCACCTTGTTGTGTCTTTATTTTTTTCCCCACTTTGGGCTTGGGAAAGGGAATTAAACCACAACCTCATTTGGAAATATTTGCTTATGAGACCTAAAGATGGCTCTTTGTATATGTAATTGGATACATTTATTCTACACCTCACTTTAACTTTCTTCAAAACAAGAAGACTGATGCCCTCCATTCTCTAACGGATGGAGCGTGGAGGAATTTGCTAGAATAAGGGATATAATCTTCTTTATATTGTTGACATTTCATGTTCATGCCTCAGGATAGATTCCTACAAGAAGAATTTGGGTCGACAGGTATGAATATATTTAAGTCTCTGCAAAACTATATTTCAGAGAGGTTGTACCAGTTCCCTCCTCTGTTATTTGAGAATGTTCTTCTTACTCTTCCCTTGACAGAATTATCATTTTAAAAACTGTGCTAATATGAAAGGAAAAATATGATGCCTTTAAAATTTTTTATTTTGTTATTACCAGAATGGCTAAAGTTTTAACTATGTTTGCTAAATATTCTTTCTCCTTGTAATCATAAAACATAAAAGAACAGGATAAAGCAGTAGTTTTTCGCTGGTAGTATGTTTATGAAAGTAGTCAAAGTGGTACATGGAACTTTTTAAACTGTTATAATTACTATTTTTGTTTATGCTTTAGTATAGTGTTACTTGATTCTTAGTGAGTCTGCTGTAATTTTAAAGAGAAGTTATTATTGTGTACTCAGTAACCATAACAGTAATTTTACATCTAACAGAATTGTTACTATTTGTACCTGATAAAAATTTTTTTTGCTATTTTGCAACTAAGATATTGGAATAAAATGTACTTCTAACAATATGATGTGGTTTTAAATGTTATTAAAAATGGTCACAAATGATAAACATTGTAACAGAACATTCATTCATTTCGTTAAATAGCCTTCTTAGAGAAACTTGGCTTTTTTTTTTTTTTGCCACCATGATTCTTTGATAAAGGACCTAGTGAAGTATAACAGAGGAAATATTGCTATTCATTGAAATAGAGTAATGATTGAATTTACAGCTACTTAATTTTAGCACTGGGACTAGAACCCAGCTTTCTAGACTCTGGTCAATTTCCTTTCCACCCTGGAAATCTCCCGCTTCAGGTAATAACATAAATGTTAGCACTGGAGCTATCAGTTTCGGCATAATGCCCTCCATGGAAGGTCTTTGATGAGCACATCTAGTCTAGGTCTAGCAACAGCTGCTAGAGATGATGGACATATCCCACCCATGTTCTAGAGCACGTGAAGGCTGAAAGTGTTCTGGAGCCATGGGCTAAGAGAAGGTGGTCAGGGCTCATCTGGAAAGATCACTGTGCCAGGAGCTCTCTCCTTTGCACTTGAGCCGAGGCTCTCAGTGACCCAAATATGGGTGGGTATGGGCCAACACACACTTGCTCTTACTGCCCCAGTTTGCCTTCTAATTCCAGATAGAAAAAAAAGACTGGAAACTGTCTGTAAAGAGCAGACACATTTTGGTAAACTGGGGTCTACATTAGTAATAGCCGGAAGGCAAGCTAAATAAGAGAGCAGGGCAGTATATGTATATGAGAACAATCTCCTTTGTAACCTACTCTAGACTCCCATGATTTTATATACAGGAGTAGATCTCTATTTATTTTCCTATCCTTTCCTATCCTTCAGTAGCTCGCCACATTACATTACTTATTACAAAATTTTTAAATTACATTACATGCACAGTGTGTGCTGAGTAATTGTTGAACCGAAATTTCTCAGCAGCTTGTTAATAAACTGTTTCTAGAATTTGGGAATAATCTATGAGGTAGGTTGAGGCAGAACATCTAAAGGAAGAGAAGTAAGGTTAAGTGGCTTAGAAAACTTTGATTCTTTTCAGCTCCACTAAATAATACCTTCTTCCTCCTAGGGACTTTGTGTGTATGTTACAGTCCGAAGTTTGACTCTTGGGAAAAAATCACGTATTCAGTGTTTTACTTTCATAAAGGTACATGTCATTTATTCTTAATTTTTTATTTTTGTGTAACCACTTTTTCCAAATAGTAGCAAGTTAGGTAAACTTTAAAGTCTTACTACCTTGTAATAAATTTTATCAGTACATTCTATACCTATATAGTACATGTTTCCTGAAGAAATTCACTAATGATGAATACAGTTCACCCTTGAACCACATGGATTTGAGTTGCGCGGGTCCACTTACATTCAGGGTTTGTGTTTTTTTTTTAAATACAGTATAGTACTGTGAATGTACTTTCTCTTCCTTATGATTTTTCTTAATATTTTCTCTCTTTAAAAAATTTTTTTTTTTACTGTGAGAATACAGTATACAATACATATAACATATGAAATGTGTGTTAATGGACAGTTTGTTATCGGAAAGGCTTCTGGTTAGCAGTAGGCTATTAGTAGTTAACTTTTGACTCCCCAAAAACTTACACATGGATTTTTGACTGCTCAGGGATTGGCACCCCTAACCTCCATGTCGTTCAAGGGTCAACTGTATTGACTTAGCTGATGTTTTTGTACTTTTTTCCTGATCTATATATTTCTCTAGGCCTATAGGTAGACCAATCCTTATGGACATATTTGTCCCAAGTATGTTTATTTGTTTTATTATTACTAGTTGGAAAACATCAATATATTTAACCTACAAGGTTACGTAGAGTTCTAGTTAAAAGCATCCATCATCACAGATCTCCATAGGTCTTAGACCTAAGATACCTTTATTTTAATTCACAGTTCTGTGGCCCAGGAAACTGGTTTGTCAGCACTCAGCCTCGGGGGAGGAGTAAATGCCCAAGATTTTCTAGTTCTCTAGTCGGCCAGTATACACTTTAAAAGTTTTAGTCTGAACCATGCTAAGGCACATTTATTTTGCTTGTTTAGTCCCTTAAAATTAGAATTTATATAGTCCATACTGTGGGTGAAATTTTACTGTAACTTAAAATTTTTTAATTACAAAAAAACAAAACTATGCCAGACCATACCAGAGTTTATTCTGCAGGAATGCCTAACATTACTTTCAGAAGTTAGAAATGTAGGTTAAAAAAAGTTTAATACCTCAATAATGAAGAAACTAAAAGTGACTTCAGAAGTAGACAGGCTTTAATAGCATAAGTTGGATTTTTCTTTTGTGGGGAGTTTTCGTACATTTTTCTAATGATTAATATAATGGTTAATACCATAAATAAAACTTCTCTGAGAGTTTTATTAAGGGTTACTAATTCTGACGAAGAGTTAGAACAGTGGAGTGTGAAGCCCAATACCCTGAGTTTAGTTGATAGTCTACCAAGCGACTGAGAGAAGTCTCAGGGGGTCTTGATGATGGCAAGAACATGCAGTAAACTGTGGGGGCCAGTGAGCCACCTGGTCTCCTTCACCTTTTGGATCCTGTGGTAGATTCCTTCGGATCCTTCTCTCCCAGCACAACCCACCTTTTAAGGTCTAATATTATACGATAAGCCCAGAACGACTACTGGATCCTGATTGCACTGTGATCTACCTTCTGTGTCTCTGGAGAGTGGTGGAGAACCATGAAATCTAGAAGTCAGACCCTTGCTTCGTCAGTTTCCCAGCTCCTAAATGTTGACTATTACATAGAGTAATAGTCTTGGGTTCTTTGTTTCTTACCATTCTTTCCTTGGTTTCCTGTTCTCTCTCCACAGGGCACAGCAAGACCTTCACTGCTGCTCTAGGGAGTGTAGACTCACATGTGACTAAGGGCCTTACTTTTCTCAACCTTGGTGAGTGACAGAGAGATGCGTCTCTGCTCTGACCCTCCTTTCTAGTACATGTGATACTCAACCTTTTATATCTCATTTTCTTATCTGTGCACTCCATTTTCTCCCGCCCCTTTAGGACTTGGATTGGGATGACAACCACTAACCTTTTAGAGGCCTAGGAGGGGAAGGGTTTCTCTGGAAACCTTGGCACCCCTAACTTCTCTGTTGCTCAAGGGTCAACTGGATTTTCCTGACCTATATCTTTTTCTAGGCCAATCCTAATGGACATATTTGTGTCCCCCATTCAGATCAGCCTTTGGGGAGGGGATGCATCTCCCTCTTTAGAGAATCTAGGCTGTGAGCTTTCCTATGTGTTTTCGTAGTAATCCAAAAAAGCCATTTGTTGGTATAAAAATGGTGATGGCCACCTGGGTGGCTCAGCCAGTTAAGCATCTACCTTTGGCTCAGGTTATGATCTCAGGGTCCTGGGATGGAGCCCTGTGTCTTTCTCCCCCCACCCCAACCCTCCGGCTCATGCTCTCTCTCTCTCTCTCTCAAATAAATAAATAAACCTTAAAAAAAAAAATGATGACAGTGGATGGGATATTCCCTAAAAGCCTATGAGAAAAAATACATCATGTTGTCTCTTGATTCTAGAGAGGACAGAGATCTTTGAGAAATTGTCCATTCCCTGTTGTTAACTGCTAAGAGCTTCCAAGTCCTATAAAGGACTTACAAATCAGCTTAAATGTGTTGATTTTCATTGAGTAAAAATGGTAAGGGATCTTGAGTGTTAGGTTTGAACATATTAATGGAGTCTATAATGAAGAAAATCAAGAAAGGGTTTATTGTACCAACCTACCAAAAGCTGCTTTTCCATGTCAATTGGTATAAGGGGCTCAAACAGGTTAGCAGAAGACTAAGTAACTGAACTATTACTTGCCTACCTATGGGACATGGCACAATATTCAGAAAAGAAAAGCCTCAGGTTTACAGCACACGATTCTTTAATATGTTCTCCTATTCCTGTTCCCCAGTCTGCCTGCTATCATGACAAAAGCTTAGGAAGGTATAATGTGAGGGAGCTGGGCAAATGAGAACAAAAATGAAAAAGTTGATAAAAAAAAAGATTTTTCTTTTGAACAATACTGTAGCTGAGGTGAGATGGTGAATGTGGAGTGGGCCAGTATGTGGTAAATGTTAACACGAGCTTTGAACCTGTGGGAAATTGCCTTAGAGAGGCCTGAGTCTACTGCTTCCTGTGGTAAGAGAGATAAATATAAGGTTTCCTGGGTCTGAGACTTGATTCTTATCAGAGAATGCTACATCAACATCCCAGCTCAAGAGTGATGTAGGAAACTTTCCACTAAAAAAACCTTAGCGTTTTGTCAGGTCAAAGGTAGCCTTCTTTCCCCTCGCCCCAAGAATGACTCTAGAAAAGGGCAGGCATGATTTAATCTATGGTCTTCAGACTGTGGAGCCGGCAGAAATCCTAGAGCTTTGTAAAAATAGACTCTTACATAAGTTGTCTTTCCTTCTTATACACATTTAGTCTTCTTGGCACAGAATTATACCCAAGCTTAAAACTACTCCAGAGGTAATTTTTTTGACAACAGTATTGCTTTTGAGTGATGCCTTTTTTCCTATTAATTATATACAACTGTTCTGATTTATCATCCTATTAAAGGGGACTTACTTTGAATATTTTAATTAAAATATTAAAGAATAGGGGCGCCTGGGTGGCTCAGTGGGTTAAAGCCTCTGCCTTTGGCTCAGGTCATGATCCCAGGGTCCTGGGATTGAGCCCCGCATCGGGCTCTCTGCTCAGTGGGGAGCCTGCTTCCCCTCTCTCTCTGCCTACTTGTGATCTCTGTCTGTCAAACAAATAAATAAAATCTTTAAAAAAATATTAAAGAATAGAGTTTTAATGTTGATAAGATATTAAAGAATAAAAGTTTTCCATGAACCCAGACACCTCTATATAAGAAGGATACATTTGTAAATTAAAAGCTACCATTTTAAAAATGAGTATTATATGCTAAGCATGTTATTTCCATTATCTTGATCCTTACAACAATTCTGCTTGGTGATGTTATCCTCATTTTCCAGATAATAAAACTGAGTTCAGAAAGGCTGAGGTCTGTGCCCAGTCTCCTTTTAGTGTCTCTTATCAGGGACACTGTTATTTTCTTATGGCTGCTATAACAAATTATCACAAATTTAGGGCTTAAAACAACATGAATGTTGTCTTTTGGTTCTGGAGGTCAGGATTCTGAAATGAGTTTTGAGGGGCTAAAGTCAAGGTGTGGGTAGAAATGGTTCCTTCTGGAGATTCTGGGGAGGAATTAATCCTTGGACACCTCCAGCATCTCGACGCTGGCATTTCTTGGCTTGCGACCCCATGACTCCCATCACTCCCATCTCTTTGATCCTCGAGTGATCTTTTCCTCTGTAGTCCACTCTCCTTCTGCCTCTCTCCTGTAAACATATTTATGGTTACCTTGGGTCCACTTGGATACTCCAGGATACTCTCTGCATCTCCAGGATCCTTGATCTCATCTGCAAGGTGCCTTCCGTCACCTCAGGTGACACAGTCACAGGCTCTGGGATTAGCACATGAACTTCTTAGGGGGGTCATCATTTGACCTACTATGGGCCCTGTTGGCATTTTCGTTGAGACAGTACTTCTTGTGTGAGAGTGTCCTGCACATTGAGGGATTTAAGGACCTTTGCCAAATGGCAGGAGGACTCCCCCTTCCACTCCAGTGATTGTGACAACTCCAAACAACCCTCATCGCCTTCCAAATGCCTCTTCTCGCAGGGACGTAGTCACCACCCTAGTTAACTGGTTAAATGCTAGGCTAGGAATTAATTTAGGTCGTTTGATGCCTAACCCTTTGCTACCGTACTCTACTATATCATTATTTGTGTGTTTCTACTTAAGTGTTGCCACACCAAGAATATTATTGCAACCATTTGTGCTACTCTCGTTAACATCACTTGATCCCCAGTGGCCAAGAGGACACTTAAGTCAACGGCTTCGAGTTTTACATCCTCTTTCCTTTCCTTTCCCCTGAATGCCTTCTATGCAAATAATTAACATGTATTTCTTTGCTTCTTAGGAAAAAAGAATCCAGCTGCCTCGCTTACAATCTAAATATGTCATCTGTATGACATTCACTGCTCTCGTGTGAAAAATTATTGGCAAGGCCTACTTCCACCTTCCCATTCTCCAGAAACCTATTTTTACACCTTGTCTCAGTCTGTGTATGAGTGTTCTTCGTACAAAATTATCGAACGCAGAGACTGTGAAGGTGTGAATTCTCGGCAGCTCGCTGTGCAAGGAAATATATTAGTACTTCACCAAGTGTTAGAATGCCTGCAGAGATTGTTTTGATGAATATCAGTTTAAGGGTTCTCTAAACAAAATGACAGTGGTGATAGTGATGATGACGAGTGGGCAAACATAGGAAACAAAATTTTAGAGCATCTCCCAGCCGGCAGAAATGAGGAGGGAAATTCCCATCATAAGCTATTCTCAGACTATCAGATAAAGGAATAATTTATATTGCTTGGTATTTTTTTTCTAATTTGCTTTTAGAGGTCATTTAGGTTCAAATAAAGCCACAATTCACTTAGACTCAAAATTACAGATATCAGTTCAGATGACCATGGCCAAATGTATGAAGACAACTAGCCACAGATAGGAACAAGTGAGATCTGGCAGGAAGATGAAATGTACTGACATCAGACAGTTTACACTGATCCAAACTTTTGTGTTTTAAGAGGTTCAAAGATGGGACGCCTGGGTGGCTCAGTTGGTTGAGCGGCTGCCTTCGGCTCAGGTCATGATCCCAGCGTCCTGGGATCGAGTCCCACATTGGGCTCCTTGCTCGGCAGAGAGCCTGCTTCTCCCCCTGCCTCTGCCTGCCACTCTGTCTGCCTGTGCTCACCTGCTCTCTCTCCCTCTGTCTCTGACAAATAAATAAATAAAATCTTAAAAAAAAAAAAAAAGAGGTTCAAAGACAAATAGGGATACTGTCAAGTTCTGGGCTTTATCTTTGCCTGTGCAACTCTTGCCACATGCAGATAATTTTTATCTTTCTCTTCTACAGAATATTACGTGGCTGTTTACTTACCTGGTCATTTCTTTCATTTACTTAACATTCAGCATCCGGACCTGATCTGCCACAGTTTATTTCTGACAGGTATGGCTGTGGTTTTCCCCTCATGAATGTGGTCCATTTGGGTTTGTCTTGATAATGTTTATGTTTGCGTGAGAGGGGTTTCTTTTATTTGCTGATCTTTTTTTTTTTCTCTTTTTTTTTCTTTTTTCTTTTTTTTTTTTTTCCGGCCAGGAAACAATGAAGTGGTTGATATGCTACCTCATCGCCCTTTACAGTCACTATCAGGGTCCCTGGTACTGGATTGGTGTTCTGGAAAGCTCTATAGGGCAGTCCTCAACCAGTCCTATTTATTACAGTTCCTATGGAACACTCAGCTAGACTGTGAGAAGATGGCCGTGTTGCACTGTGTCCTCTCCTGTGGCCGAGACCCCCAGTTCCTGGAAGCCAAGGTGGTTATGTAGTTTCAAGTTAAAAAGATTGGCAAATAGACAACGCCAGCCGTCTATGTTTGTGGTTGAAATGAACAGATGTCATTTTCATTTGGTAATAATTAATTGACATTTATGGTCTCCATTCTGATTTGAACATATTCTCTTCTTGTGCTTCTTTTTATGGACCCCAACCAGACCTCAGACTGTGAGCATGTCTGTTGACTTCTCTCTTTTCAATACTGTGCCTACACGTTAGCTATATCAGTAACATTTCAAGAAAGTGCTCCATAAATAGGGAATAGCTTCTCAAATACCTACTTTTTCTCCTGGTCTCTATTTGGTGTATAGCATCAAAAGAACTAAAATCTGGTGTCATATATTTATTACATTTTAATAAAGATTATATTTCACAATTGAATTTATGAAGCACTTTCACACATTTTGTCATTTAATTTTACAGTTGTCCTGTGAAGTTGGAGATAGCCCTCTGTTAGACTTGATTGGGACCAATGGGTGGTTGGGTAATTGAAGAAAAGATACTTTATCTTATTTTAACCTAAAACAACAAAAAAAGGTGCATTTATTCACCTATCTTTCGATGTAGTTTAAGACCCTTTCTTTGTATATTAGCTGGTTGGAGTTCAAAATCATTTTTCTTACATAAAACCACTCGTAATGTGCTGTCTCTGACTTTTCTTCTTCTTCCTTTTGTCCCTTAACCTTACTGTCTTCTTTTCTTTAACCCAAGGAGAGCCATATTTTAAAATCTTCTCAAAAACAATCTGTATCTATTGGGCAATTTTTTCTAATCTTTTACATTTGTCTCACAGTTAGATTTTTTTTAAGTGAGTGTTTTAGATATGCCTTTGAGTCTTTCCAAAGTGTTCAACTTTTATTGACCAAACAACACTCTTTTTGCGTCCATATTTCATTCATCTATGGTAATATTTTATAAAATTACCTGATTGTGAAGAGAAGTATAACCAGCACGAATAGGTTTAGAAATGAAAACAACTGTTTCTTGGGATGCCTGGGTGGCTCAGTCGGTTAAGCATCTGCCAGTGGCTCAGGTCATGATCCCAGGGTTCTGGGATCAAGTCCCACATCGGGCTCCTTGCTTAGCAGGGAGCCTGCTTCTCCCTCTGCCTGCTGCTCCCCCTGCTTATGGGCATGCTCGCTCGCTCTCTCTCTCTCACAAATACATAAAGCTTAAAAAACAAACAACCACTTATTTATTGGTAGGAGCAGACATGTGAGAGTGCTCTGTGGCTAGGCAAGCCCCAAGGCTGGGAACAAGGAGTTTCAGTCCGCCAGCAGGTGAGAATGGTTGTGGACACTGAGAGAGGTGTTGTTACAACCTGCGCTTGGGAGGACCATAGTGATGCTCACCAAGGTTAAGTGGTGTGCCGATGTTCCCACTGATGTCTGAGCTGGATTCAAACCCCGGTCTGCTGCCTTTGAGCTCTGAGGTGTGATTGGGTTTGGTTTTCTCCTCTATCCCCCAGCTCTTCACACTGGTACTTTGCTGTAACATGACCCACTCTAGCAAAAGCAGACCTGGGGCCGAAGAAAGCTTATTTGAATTTCAGCCAGGGGCATTTATTTTAAAAATATATGTAAAATAGACCTGATTTATAAGACGCCTTAAACCACAGTCTTGCATTACATGCCTTGAAGGGAAGTGAGTGTATTCTTTGACAGTTCCAAAATAGATACAGAGTTTTAAAAAGATTCACATACATTTTGTACTTCTTCAGTGGTGGGGGCAGGGGGCAAATGTACATACCAACAGAATTGTCTTCTTATTTTTTAAAGCTTATTCAGTGGATTTCTGAGAATGTCTCTGCCTGCCATTCATTTGACCTCATTCAGGAATTTATAATCGGTAGGTCTTGCTGATGGTGCATATTAAGTTGAATCCTTGACCCTTTTGCTGGAGGGAAAGCAACAAATTGATAATGTCTCAATCTGCCAAAATGTTGGTTAGAAGCACTTTTTTTTTTTTTTAACTCTGTTTCAGTCAGCAGCTAATTAAATTTCATTCTCTCATGGTCTTGTGAGAAGCTGTGACAGTTCCAAGACCGATGAGATACGATATGATCTTGATTCTCTAACCTTATTAGTGATTTTTTCCTCCCAGTAAGATGTAAAAACTTTCTTGAAGTTCAGTTTTGTGTCAGCCATTTCTGTGTGAAGTAGTATAATGTCATTTGGGGGTAGATAGAAGTGCCAAAAATTTTTTTTTAATTATTCTCATAGTAAAGAACAGAACCTGAACGTTTCATAAAGGTAGACCCTAATGGTTAGCCTTTTGAAGATAAGGCTAAGGCAGTAAAAACTTTTTGGGGGTTTGCTTGCTTTGGTGAATTAACAGTGTCTACTGCCTTATTCTTTTTATTAAATCATGTCTGTCTTTTCTTTTTTTTCCTTCTTTCAAAAATCTACTCAGCTTCTTCATATTGGAGCATATATCCAGAGACAAGTAACATGGATAAACTTTTGCCATATTCCTCAGTGTTCACTTGGGATACAGTAAGTTAACACTTTGTATTCTTTGTGTGATTAAAATTGATTCACAGTTGTGGGTCAGTTGTGGGACATCCCTGTCACAGTACCCATGGCTGTGATTTCATTTGTCTATTTTTGACTGATAAGGATCTGAGTTGGAGTCTCCTGGCAGAAGAATAATTGTGAATCCTTGCTGTTAGCCAAAGGTAGTGATATAAAACAGGAGAATTAAAGGAGAAGTACAGGATATGTGTTACTTTTCCTACTACTAAGCAGAACGAACCCTCTATCATCTTTAAACGGTGTTTTACATTTTTTTTAGCAACTAGAGTAGACTAAAATATTTCTCAGGTTTTTATAAACGCGAATGATTGGGCCATTGCTGTTACCATAAGCTGTTCTGTTTCCTAAGGAGATTTACCCCTTTTCCCAGCCTCATAAAGAAAATTTGTAATAACTGTAAAATTTGTAATAACTGTAAAGCCTCAGCAAAATTTAGTGATCTTAAGCAAATTCACTCCCTTCAACCTTTTCTTCCTCTTGGCCCTGCTTCCCAATTTTTCAATTAGGAAGTGCTGAGCTAAAATTTTGTTTGTTTTCTCTAGAAAATGGTGCAGTAAACTGAGATTTGTTGGATCAAAAAGCGAAAACCCCGAAAAAAGTTTCAGGCTTTCCCTGGAAAAGATTTCTTCTTTCATACTTAGGTGTTAGAACAACATGCTTAGTCCCAAGGCAGAGGTTCGTATCAAAAAGGCATTTAGAAAAATAAATGGAATTTAGGTAACACAGACATAGGAAAATAAGTACTGGGATGAATCGTGACCCTTGCCCGTTTTGTATTTAGACTATCTAAATAGAGTCAGGTATGTGCGGTTAATTTCTAAATGTTTGGTACACACAGCGGTAGTTATCCTAAAGGCCTTTCTGTCTTTGACTGTTAAGGGTTGTTAAATGTTCTTGCCTCACTGTAGAGTAACAAGGGAAAGACAGCTCGTCTGTCCCTTCTCCAGGCCCTCACTGTTTGCTTTGAGAACTCTTGTGAACATACACACAGTGTCTGTGGTGATGGGGCAGGAAGTCTGCGGGTTAAGCCACAGGGAGTCAGGAAACAAACGCACCTCTCTGTTTTCTTCCCTCACACCCAGCCCTGTTATCCTCCAGTTCTGTGCCTGGGAGGAGGGGACCGGGAACCCCTGTGGTTCCCAGGGTTGTGTTCAAAGATGGAGCATGTGTTAGCTGGATAGCATTCGAGGGGCTCTTTTGGGAGGGAGCTCCTTACTTTTGCATTTCTCATGACCATGGGGCCGAGGAGCTATTGTAGACCTACAGAGTGAGGTCAGGAAGTCCTGTGAGAGTATAATCTAAAAAACCCACAGTCCTAACCACCACCTACTGAGCTGCTTTTAGGGCTTACCGTGTTGCTTTAAACTTCAGGGTGTTGGTTATCTTTAAAGGTCTCTTCTAATCCTGAAATTCTGAGTCCCTGCTTCTCTTTAGCAATGATGTCCATCATTTGCCTTTTCTTTTCCTAATCTACAAATCCTCTTATTTCTATCCTTTAATAAATCCTTGCTAGGATAAAAAAAAATATTAATATCATACTTCTGTATGATATTACAGATTATTTCTGTAATAATTGAATTGGATTTTTTAAGGTACTAGAACATATGGTGCTCTTACATATAAATAACCCTGAATTATGCTTTGCAAACAATTAGCCTTGTTATTCTTATTTTAAGATGCCATTTATAACCTAAAGCTGTAGTGAAATTTTAATGCTCTTTTGAAGTATCTTCTCTTACCAAGTAGTGGTGAGTGAAACACAAAATACATTCTTAACACAGGCTTTCTGTGGTCACCGTGGACAAATCGGTTGCTCGAATATTCTGGAAATTTATTTCTGCATTTCTATGGTGCCCCTTTCCATAGGAATATCGTGTGTCAGTAAAAATCTAGTACATTTGAGTTCTAAACAAACACGAGATTTTATTTCTACAGAACACTTTCAAAGTTATTTCCTCATATATCGTCTACCCCCCCCTTTTTTTTTTTTTTAGAAAATAAAAGATGAACTCACTAGTTGAGAGGCTTATCTACACAGTTAGTATAGAAACACACTTCCAAAACAAACGAATGAGGGACCATTTTGGAAGTTTATATTTCTATTGAAATTTTTGTTTTAATGCTCACAATGTTATAATTTGGATTTCCTGATACAGATTTTATACCTTTCATATTTGCCATGATGATACCGCTGCATCAACTCTTTATGGGGATCTTTTATTTCTGAAATTATGGTAGAGGAGGTGAAGGAAAATTTTCCATTAAAGTCAAAAAAGAACCCCACTAATCTTGGTTCCTTCTAGGGAGGCAGGGGCCAACTATAATATAATACATTTAAGCAAAAGAGAAGAAGTGGGAGGAAGGAGCAATAAACAGAAGGAACATGTCCCCCTTATTATTACGTTTGATAATGCATGTGTAATTTGCCTCATTTGTTCTTAAATGGAAATGTGTAAATAATATACTAGTTGCTCTGTATTCCTAATAGTCTTCTCCTTTCCTTCAGAGATTGGCCCTCTATTGTAATCATGACTTGAGAGAGAATAGTTCCCTTCCCAAGGCAAGAGATGGGCTGGTTCACTGCTATTTATAAACCATAAGGTTTATTTAAAGTAGAGGTTAGCAAACTGGGAGCTGCCCTCAGCTTCTGTCTGTGCAGAAAACACTTCCTGAAGGCTCAAGCTTGTGGTGGTTGATACGTTTAGCAGTCCTGTGTGTTTTTCCCCACCATAGGAAATTCCTGGAATAACCCTTGTGACGGACGAGATCCCATTGCCTTTCATGAAGGTAAGTCCTTCCAGGGAGAGACAAAAGCACACCGCGCCTGGCTTCCTTGCTGGTCTCCACACTCAACGGGAGTTCCAGCTCTCTGCGCCAAGGACTATGGTGGTTCCCAAAGGGCTTGTAGACCGTCAGCGGGAGGATGGGGGCAAGGGGTAGGGTTAGTTCTTGAGAAAATCCTTTCTAAGGGGTTGAGTTGTCTGTGAGGATGATAATATGGCAATTTTTAGGAATACTCTTTGGAGACAGAGTTATGGGGATCAACCTAAACCACACAGGACTCGTCTTTTCCACGGCGCCTCCAACCAGTCCACGCTGGAGTTCTGATAGATCGTCCTTAGAGAACCCTCAGCACACGCACGCACAAATACACACACACAGCCTTAAACCCATTAAGTAACCTGGGCTGGGATTATCTAATTTCCTTCTGGTTCTAAGAACAGCTTTTCTGTTTCTCAAAAGTGACCTCCGCTGGCTCCGTATGCGGTCTCTGTGAAGCTTCGGCACACCTCCTTCCTGCCGCTAAGGGGTAGCTATTAGTGTCTTTGTGTAATCTGGTGGTTTCAGAAGGGCTTCTGAGCACAATAGGGAGAACGGGGTGGGGTGGGTGAGTAGAAAAGAATGTGTATGTAGTTAAAAACTGGAGAGTATTTTAGCTGTTTCCTTGACGCTCCTTTGTTGTTTCTGGCATCGCCTCCTGTTAATTATAGCTTGGTGTGTAGTGGGAAATCTCAGCCTTTGGCAGCAGGCAGCTCGCTGTGCTGCTGCTCTCTTATTTACATTTAATTCTTTTGGATCCACGGAGGGCAGGCCAGGCCTGGGCAGCCTGGGGAAAGCAGAAAGCCGTGAGGTCTGAGGTCCCGGTGATGCACTGGGAGCGGGAGAGGGCCGACTGGGGCAGGTTGACAGTTCTGGGTTTCGGTCCTAAGAAGGGTCCTTCAGGGAGATGGAAAGGTGATGGTCTGGGCCACAGCCGAGACCACCGTGAAGCCCTCCAAATGGGAGAAAGAGGAAGGGGAAAGAAAGATTTGATTAATAGCTGAAAATGTTCTTATTAAGAGCCTCCCTCCTTTCCTTATACTGTTTCTGCTTTTATCATGAGCCCTACCAAACCCATTATATGTGAAACCGGTGAAGAGAGTTTTATTTATTTATTTTTTTTTTAAAGATTTTATTTATTTGACAGAGAGTGAGAGAGAGCACAAGCAGGGGGGTGGCAGGCAGAGGGAGAGAGAAGCAGGCTCCTCGAAGAGCAGGAGAAGCCCAGTGTGGGGCTCAATCCCAGGACCCTGGGATCATGCTCTGAGCCAAAGGCAGAAGCTTAACCAAACTGAGCCACCCGGAGCCCAGTGAAGAGCTTTTTTTTTTTTTTTTTAAGATTTTATTTATTTATTTGACAGAGAGACACAGCGAGAGAGGGAACACAAGCAGGGGGAGTGGAAGAGGGAGAAGCAGGCTTCCCACTGAGCAGGGAGCCGGACGCGGGGCTCAATCCCAGGACCCTGAGATCATGACCTGAGCTGAAGGCAGATGTTTAATGACTGAACCACCCAGGCGCCCCCATCCAGAGATATTTAACAAAGATTGCCAGTTACATTAGTTTTCATGCTGCTGTGTGAGCTTCGTAATTATGACCTCTAAAGGTTCCAGAGGATTCTGCTGGGTTGTTGTGTCCTAATGAATCATTTTTCTGTTTTGAGACATTTAGTTTGTCTCCAGCCCCCATTAAAAAAAAAATGCAATTAAAAATAATGTTGCAGTGAATATTTTTATCTAGATGGTTTTTCCTCTTTGATTTATCCTCCAAGGTTAAATGTCCAGGAGTATTGCTGGGCGAAAGACTGTGACGGTTTTGAAAGCTTTTGATTCTTACTGCCAAATTGGATACTCAAAAAAACCAAAACAACAACAACAACAAAAACATTGTGATTAACTCACAAGGAATTTATGGGTATATCAGTTTTACTATAACCTTATCACCATTGTATATTTTCATTTTATTTATTTTTTTAAGACTTTATTTATTGAATAGAGAGAAAGAGATCACAAGTAGGCAGAGCAGTTGGCAGAGAGGGGGAAGCAGGCTCCCCAATGAGCAGGGAACCCGATGCAGGGCTCGATCCCAGGACCCTGAGATCATGACCTGAGCCGAAGGCAGAGGCTTAACCCACTGAGCCACCCAGATGCCCCGTGTGTTGTCATTTTAAAAATTAAGTAAATATGGGGCTCTCTGCTCAGCGGGGAGCCTGCTTCCTCCTTTCTGCCTGCCTCTCTGCCTACTTGTAATCTGTTGAATAAATAAATAAAATCTTTTAAAAAATTAAGTAAATACAAAAGACTGATGTGAAGATTTCCTTAATTTTTTACCCAGTGGCTTATTCTAAGAATATGATTTGACTTTGCTTAGGAACAAAGTGGCTTATTTTTGCACCTTTTTTTCTTTTTTCCTATTTGTGTGTCTGTGTATTTGTATGTCAAATGATGCTTTTTTTTATTATTCAAGTTTTTTTTTTCCTCCCCTAATATTCACTGTGCCATCTCCTCACTTTTTTTTTTTCCTTTCCTAATGGCCTTTGACATCTGGCCCTGCAAAATCGATGTTTCCCATCAACCATTTCCAGACATTCTCCGGAGCTCCCGTACTGCTCCCGTGTGTCTGTCTGCATGCTGGGAGAAAGTGTTACACAGCACACATTTGAACTGTAGATCTCTTGACGACTTTGTCCACGCAGACGCAGATGCAATCTGTCAGGGAAGGCAAAGATACGCTACTGGAATGGGCCTTGAACTCTGGAAGAGATGGTAGTAGATTTGGTTTGCCCAGCTCCCCACCCCCTACCCCAGTCCTTCAGCCTGGGAGACACAGGACACCTGGCTCTGATCTTTCTCATTCATTTCCCCATTCCTCTTTGCACAATACTCCTCGCTAGAAGCCGCTGCCTTTGACCTACTTCTTCTGCCCCAAGTCCCAGCTTCGTTATATTGCGATGGGCCTGCTTGTGGGGGCCCATCCCACCTTCGGCTCCTCCCTCCCCTCCCAAGACTGCTCTCTCCGTGCTTACTCAGCTACAGGAGTTGGCTCTGCGTACCTATGGCCCGAATCACGAGTTACCTTTTGAATGAATGCACGCTTGCTGCCAGACTTTCCATGAGGCCTCAGGGACCCTTATTTACTCTCACCACACTCGCTTCGCTCCTTGGTAGATGACTGCCCTGATAAGAAGTCCGGAGAGAGAAGGGCAAAGTGAAGGTGGAAAAGCACCTTCTTCCTGCTCTCTCTACAAAGAATTCTCCCGTGGAGTACTTTACAAATGTTTAATATAGGAATATGCAATTTAACTTGGGATACGCCAGTTCAATTAGCACTTAATCACCTGAAAGACTAGTGGCTTCCTTACTTTATAAAATGGTTTCCAGAAGAATTTTAAACAATTAAACAAGTAGTATACTGAAACAAGGTCCTTGCCTTCAAAGCAATCTTATCAAGAATGTCCTTCCCGGGAATGATTTTAGCCCTTCATAAAACATGGATTTCTCTAGGGAAGTGGCAGTTTTCTTGAAAGCTTTACAATTACCCTTGATTTTCTAGTGAGAAGAGAAACTATTAAAACTGACCGCAGGAAGCCCATGAAGATTAGGAAATACATAGAAACAATCACCTACTGGAATATAATGATAAAAGGTGAATGAGCATGCCCCAAATGGAGAAATGGGAGTATGTTCACATATTTTTTAAGTCAGACATCTTTAGTTTCATTTTATAAAGTAAGGAAAACTTTTAGTCATTTGTTTAGATTAACTGTCTGACCCAGAGACTGGGAAGGCCAGGGAGACTGAAGAGCCCTTCCCACTTACGTCCCCTCAGAAGTCACTGTGTGTTGTTGTTGTTTTTTTTTTAAGATTTTATTTATTTATTTGACAGAGATCACAAGTAGGCAGAGAGGCAGGCAGAGAGAGGAGGAACCAGGCTCCCCGCTGAGCAGGGAGCCAGATGCGGGGCTCAATCCCAGGACCCTGGGATCATGACCTAAGCTGAAGGCAGAGGCTTTAACCCACTAAGCCACCCAGGCACCCCAGAAGTCACTGTGTTAAGTCAAATGTCTATCAGGAGGTCTCAGTGCCCCTGAGCACTTGGGAATACAATTGTTGGCACCTGGGCTCTTCTCCAGAGACTTGTTCATTATGCTTCTTCACTCACAAAGTGTTTTAAGAATACAGTTTTAATGGGGCAGAGCATGAGTGTTATTAATCACTTTGTGAAATAAAAAAAGACTTTTTTCCTTGACCCTCCCAATACAGACATACAGACAACTACTGGCATTTAAATACAGGTTTTGTTACGGATCCAAAGTATCAACAAAATTACAATGTAATACCTTACAATTTTTTAAAAAAATAAGGATTGTTGTTTTGATAACAATGTAGTACCAAAAATGTCCATTGGTGATGTGGGAAATACTGATTTTGCAAAGTGCAGTTGGTACATATGTGATACTATGATATAACTAGAAATAAACATTTGGTCTTCATCCATGACTCCTGGCACGGAGTTCCTAAAATCCTTGTAATTTCCTAAGTGATAAGACCTACCGGGACATCTTTTGTTATATTCAGTGTTTGTTCCCAGTTCCTGAAATAGCACAAAGGTGAAAAGAATGTCTTTTGTTATTCATAGCAAGCCCCTTTCAGCTACACCTGAGTTATGTTAATAAGGAGATTTTTTTGGAAAGCACCTAAGACTGGAGGCTGGTTGCCTAAAGAACCAAACCCGTGATTAGAATGTTGGAACTTCCAGCCCCCCACCTCCAGGAGGTAAGAGAGACTGGCCGGGATTTGAGTTCAGTCGCTGGTGGTCAGTGATTTAATCAATCCTGCCTAAGTCATGGAGCCTCCATAAAGAACTCTTACTGAAGGAGTTTGGAGAGCTTCTGAGATGCTAAGGTGTAGGAGGGTGGTGTCCCTCAGGAGCCAATGGAAACTCTGAGCCCTTTCCCACATGCCTGGTTCTATCCATCTCTTCCATCTGGCAATTTCCTCTGTTGTATCCTTTTACAATAAGCCAATGTATAATACGTGAACTGTTTTCTTGAGTTCTGTGAGCTACTCCAGTGAACTGTCAAACCCAAGGGGGGGTCTTGGGAACCTCCAATTTATAGGCAGCTTATGGGATCCAATTCTGTCTCCAAGTAGGTAGTGTCCAAATTGAGTTAAATTGTAGCAGACCCAGCTGGTGGTGGAGAATTGGTTGATGTGTGAGGTGTTGGGGGGAGCTTCCACATTTGGCGGCCAGAAATGAAGTCTTCTGGGAGTAGATTGTTATAGTAGAAAAACAAGAGTTTTTCCTCTACAACGTATTTTCTGGGACAGTGAGTTATGGCAAGTTCAGTTAATATTGTCAAACATAATTTTATGATGGCACAAAGAAATATTTTTTCTTAGAAACATAGTACCAGGCTGCTATAGTCATTCCTGTCATACCTACAGAGATGGGGGTTCCTTCGGTTAATATCTCAGATGATGAAATTGAGGGACAGAGCCGGCCACTAGCCTGTGCTGCTGTTCTTCCTAGGTTTGGTTGGAGACGTACTGTTTAATGCTTAAGGTTGAAAGGAGAGAAATATCTTCTCGTTGGCTTTCTTAGGGCATATGCTGGTTATGAGATGGACAACTTAGAACCATTTTTAGTGGTTACATTAAAAATGGCTAAGAGAGGGGCTCCAGGGTGGCTCAGTCACTTAAGCACCGACTTCAGATCAGGTCATGATCCCGGGGTCCTGGGATCAAGCCCCCCATCTGGGTTCCTGTTCAGCAGGGAGCCTGCTTCTCCCTCTGCACCTCCCCCTGCTTGTGCACGCTCTCTCTCTCTCAAATAAAATCTTTTTTTGAAAATGGGTAAGAGAACTACCCAGCTGGGCAAAGAAGAGAGATTGTATTTTTCTAGATATGGGGATAAAAGAGGGTATTAATTTATGAATAGGAGAACTGGCACTTGCCCCATGTGGTCCCCTTTGCAGGAAGCCTCAGTGGTTCCTGTCACTGGTCCTCTGTATGGATCTGACAGTCTGCTCAGAGCATTTGGGCTTAGTAAATGGTGCTTTGCTAGTTTCATGGACACACAGGTGGCTGTATTTTATTCTGTCTGTGCTAGAGGTAGGAGGTCACTGTGCTTCTCTGGGCTGCAGACAGAAGTTGATGTTGAGATGGAATCCACTGAACACCCAAACTGGATTGATGCTTTAGTTCTGCTAGTTGAGCCCTGGCGTCGAGAGTAAGGGTTTTCTCTGAGTTGGGCTCTTCTCTAAGAAGACGAGGGTTAATCAGATGTAGGACCAAGGCCAGAGGGCTTTTTAGAAATGAAAGGCAGATGTTTTTTAATCTCCTAAAATCAACTAGCAACCAAAATCAAAGATGGGGAAAAATCCCTTAATATAACCCTCTGGTCCTTTTGTTCAATGAATAGTTTTGGGTTTCATTCAATGGGTTTCATTCGGTAATTATTTCATGTCCTCCTAAGAGGCAAAATGAGATTTTTTTTTTCATTTTTTTAAGTAATCTCCACACGGAACATGGGGCTTGAACTCACTGCCCCGAGATCAAGATGCTCTATTTGCTGAGCCAACCAGGCAGCCCAGTTTTTCAAGAAGAGACTTGGGATAATTTCCCTTCTTTCAAAATCAAACTTAAAACTCCTCCTTGTGCAGGAAAACACTTCTGGGGCTTCCTTGAGAGTCTGATGGCTTCTCACACCAGTGTCTCCCAGAAGTAGCTAGATTCATGAGTATTTTCTTACAAAATATTTTAAGGCTTTATGCGCTCTTCTGAAGTAGCCTACAGTGTGCTTCTTGGGTGCTTGTGGCTTTTACTTTACGTCAATGCTGTTGTCCCCGATGAGCCCAGTGTTCAGTTCACAAGTTCTGTAAGTACTAACTAAGGATACAGGGGTGTTTTTCTGTGCTCCCAGGTGGACTGTTCCGATGTGATTGTAACGATTCCGCTCCCTCTTCCCCCCATTCTATGTTCAAGCATCTAAAATTCGATCTCAGAGCTGCTTTAATTCTCTGGGTGAATGAGCAGTCTGGTGTTACCTTGACACTTGCCATCCATCCTGGATTGGCTCTAACCTCCTCTTTAACCCCATCTCCTATTAATCAACAACACAATCACCCGTTTTCAGGCAGCTGGCTCTTCATCAGCCTGTAAGCCAGAGGCACGAAGGCAAGGAAGACACATGAGGGTGGGTGGGAGACGGAGATGACCCAGGAGGGCTCAAGCAGTGTTCTCTGCCCTGGCTGAGCACTGGGGGTGCCCCGGGAACTTTGAAAACTCAGGAAGCTTAGGTTGCACCCCGCTGCAGTTTAGTATCTGGGGGGTACCAGGCAGGTGTTTGCTGAAGTCGCGAGTCACATGCTAGAGACAGAGGTCTTCACCACAGAGATGAAGTGCTGTTGGTTGCTTTCTCTAATGCTCTGCTCTGATCTAAACCCAGAATGCACATTCTTGTCTCTCAGTCTTTGCTCACTCCCCAGAGTGTCCCCTCTGGAACATCCTCTCCTTGTCTTTCACTTACTCAAATCCATTTTCAAACTCTGGGTCTTATCTATTACTCAGGCTTCCAAATAGACCTTCCAATATACAGTGATCTCTGAGATTTTCATAACTTAAAAAATCCTATCACTTATTGCGGCGCCTGGGTGGCTCAGTTGGTTAAGCATCTGCCTTTGGCTCAGGTCATGATCCCAGGGTCCTAGGATCAAGCCCCTCATCCGGCTTCTTGCTCAGCAGGGAGCCTGCTTCTCCGTCTGCCTACCGCTCCTCCTGCTTGTGCTCTCTCTCACTCTGTGTTAAATAAAAAATAAAACCTTAAAAATAATTATATCACTTACCTCATAGATACCATGTGGTGACATATGCCACTAATTATTTTCATCTATGTTGTAACATCCAGCCTGGTGACCTTCTTGAAAGGCCTACCGGTTTATAGTATTTCTGGGACTTTGCTGAAGAGTGTTTCTAATTTAAATTTAAGTGGGTTTTGCTTGTTTATTTTTAAAACTCCATTCCTTTGCCTTCTAACTCGGGTTTTGAACTATCGTAGGTTATGGATTCCTTTAAACATCTGGTGCAAGCTGTAGGCCTTGTACCCGGAGATGTGCTCCCACAACTCACTCCGTTCTGCATACTGTCATTGGATTCCTAAGCCCCTTTGTAGCCCATCCATGGACTTGTTTTAACTGTTTGTTTTCAGCTGAGAAAAGGGATTATTTTAATGGTGGAAGGGGAAGGAAGGTCGCTTGGGAGAGATCTTTTTTTAGGAGCTACAGTGTGTGTGTGAGGGGAGGAGACCCTCGGATGGGTGGGAGGGCTTCGGTGTTCCTCAGACCACAGGGTGGGGCGGCTGCAGCAAAAGTGGGCAGAGCTAGTATCTTGACCAACCACTAGGTGTCACTACAACACTAGTTAGTTGTGGGGCCTCCGCACTAGTGTGCTGGAACCCAGGAGTAGAATGCAAAAAAGCTGCAGGGACTTCCTGTCAGGGACTAACTATGGCCAAATGTTGGCACAATTTGCTTTCATTATTATTTTTTTCAATAGAAGGAAGACCAAAGGGTAGATAAAGGCACATTAATTGTAAATAAGTTGAAAGGGGAAGAAAAGGTGAGTGAGGTGGGCTTATCTGGGAGTGTGATATGACACCGGGGTTCCAGTTTCCCCTAGAAATGACCTTTTCTTGGACGTAGTTTTTCTTTCTTTTTTTAACATTTATTTATTTGAGAGAGAGAGAGAGTGAGAGAGAGCATGAACGAGGAGAAAGTCAGAGGGAGAAGCAGACTCCCTGTGGAGCTGGGAGCCCGATGTGGGACTCGATCCCAGGACCCCAGGATCATGACCTGAGCTGAAGGCAGTCGCTTAAACAACTGAGCCATCTGGGCGCCCTTGGACGTAGTTTTTCTTGTCTCTCTGAGAAGGGATGTTGACTGGATGGGCTGTTCAGGCTTCTAAAACACCAAGTTAATATTATTATGTAATTTACCAATACTCCCAAATTCATTTGGAACCAATAGTAACTGCCCTTTCAGTAAGAGTGTGGATAGTGTGCTATTATTTAATATAAGGGCATTTTTCTTGTTTGAGGCATATTTTACTAAAATTCTCTTTTTTTTTTCTTGCAATATAGCCAAGGCTGTTACCACACTAAGCATTAGCTCACTTTGTTTTCTGGCTACACATTGCATTTTGGTCCTAGTCAAATCTTTTACAAACACATGTATTTTGGCAAGAAAGTGTATCATAAATCTATCTTCATTGATTTAAGAAAACAGTATGTGTTAGTATATCCTTTGGTATCAGCCATAGAAATGTTTTTCTAGATAATGTCTTCTTTGGCAAGGGAAATAAAAGCAAAAATAAACTACTGGGACTACATCAAAATAAGCTTTTGCATAGCAAAGGAAACCATCAACAAAATGAAAAGGCAACCCACTGAATGAGAGAAGTTATTTGCAAATAATATATCCACTAGGAGGTTAGTATTCAAAATATACAAACAACTTATACAATTCAACACCCAATAAACAAATAATCCAATTAAAAATGGGCAGAGAACCTGAATAGACCTTTCTCTGAAGAAGACAGACAGATGTTCTACAAGATGCTCAACATTACTATTCACGAGGGAAATGCAAATCAAAACCACAATGAGATTTCACCTCACTCCTGTTCAGAGTGGCTAGAATCAAAAAGTCAAGAAATAAGTGTTGGTGAGGATGTAGAGAAAAAGGAGCCTTCATGCTCTGTTGGTGAGAATGCAAACTAGTGCAACCACTGTAGAAAACAGTATGGAGGTTCCTCAAAAAATTCTAGAATTACCATATGATCCAATAATGCTATTACTGGGTATTTACTCAAAATGAAAATGCTAATTTGAAAAGATACATGCACCCGTATGTTTATTGCAGCATTATTTACAATAGCCAAGATATGGAAGCAGCCCAAATGTCCATCCATAGATGAATGGATAAAGAAGTGGTGTATGTATGCAATGGAATATTACTTGTAAAAAAGGAATAAGATTTTTGCCATTTGCAGCAACATGGATAGACCTATAGGTTTAATGCTAAGTGAAATAAGTCAGAGAAAGGCAAATACCATATGATTTCACTTAACATGTCAAAGTTAAACAAAACAAATAAATTAAAAAGAGACATAAAACCAGACTCTTAATTACAGAGGCCTAACTAGTGGTTGCCAGAGGGCAATGGGGTGGGGGAGATAGGTGAAATAGATAAAGGGGATAAAGAGGTACAAACCTCTAGTTATAAAATAAGTCTTAGAGAGGAACAGTATGGCAGAGGGAATCTAGTCAGTAAGATTGCAATAATATTTGGTGACGGATGGTGACTTCACTTACTGTGGTGAGCACTGTGTAGTATATAGAATTCTTGAATCATGATATTGTACTCCTGAAAGTAATCTGGCATTGTATGTTAATTGTACTTAAATTTAAAATTTAAAAATTAAGAAACAGGGTCACCTAGGTGGCTTAGTTGGTTAAACTTCTGGCTCTTGGTTTCAGCTCGGGTAATGATCTCAGGGTCGTGGAATGAGGCTCCTCATCGGGCTTCACGCTCAGCGAGGAGTCTGCTCGAGGTTCTCTCTCTCCCTTCCCTCTGCCCCTCTGCCTACTCATGCATTCTTTGTCTTAAATAAATAAATCTTAAAAAATTAAAAAACATTTTGTGTCAATACATCCTTCAGTATTAAAAATGTATTAGTATTGCATTATATTTAAAAATGAATATGATGGATACATTATTGCTTTAATTATAGCAATATGTCAAAGACCTAAATAAGTTGCCAGCAAATTCTGTTTTGGAGTATTTGATGGCCAAATGTGAAACTAGTTCACCCCACCTTTCTGATACCTAGAAAGACCTCTTTTGGAAGTAGATAAGCTTAGCAGGAAAGTAAGCCTTTTCCCTGTGCTATACGTCTTATGAACATTCTCTGAATGCATCATTGTTAACACAACCAAAGTCAGCAAAGTGGGTCTCTGGTGTGAAATGATCTGGTGTGTTTAATACAGCATGGTGTTTAATACAGGCTTGCCAACTTAGCCTGAATCCAGGCAACTCATACTGGTTTGGGGACAGTAGCAGTGGTTCTCTGTAAAAGGGGCAGAAAAGGAAATGAGGAAAGCAAGACTCTTTAAGTCTTACTATTTTAGAATTCCTGCAGGAGGGTGCGCCTGGGTGGCTTAGTGGGTTAAAGCCTCTGCCTTCCGCTCGGGTCATGATTCCAGGGTCCTGGGATCGAGCCCCACATTGGGCTCTCTGCTCAGCGGGGAGCCTGCTTCCCCTCTCTCTCTGCCTACTTGTGATCTCTCTCTCTGGCAAATAAATAAAATCTTAGAATTCCTGCAAGAGGGGAGCCTGGGTGACTCAGTGGGTTAAACCCTTTGCCTTCGGCTCAGGTCATGATCCCAGGGCCCTGGAATTGAGCCCTGCATCTGGCTCTCTGTTTGGCAGGGAGCCTGCTTCCTCCTCTCTCTGTCTCAACCTGCCTCTCTGCCTACTTGTCTGTCAAATAAATAAAATCTTTAAAAACAAACAAACAAACAAACAAACAAAAAGAATTCCTGCAGGAGGAGAATGCCATCTTTCCTGGGAAGAATTTAGTCAGAAACACTGCCCTCTAAGAGCTGAGGAAGTAAGGCAAGCCCAGCTTTCTGCAAGGCTCAGATGGTCCTTGTTGGTTGGTCGGGGCCCAGGCCCTGCTTCTCAAGCTCACCAGTGCTTTTTGTCTCCCGCAGGTGCACAGCTTTAAGGGCTACTGGGAAAAACTGAACTCCAACCTGGAATACGTGAAGTACGCCAAGCCATGCTTGCTGTATGACAACAGCATGGTCCGGAAAGAATGGCACAGCCTGATCTCAGAAGAGGTTTGTGTGGATGCAGGAGAATAAAGCAAGGAGCCAAAGTATAGCATCCGATGAGGGGCTGTCCTTTAGTCCCAAAGCTGGCTTCAGGTTGCCGCACTCTCCCCAACTGCCAGGCCCTTCTGCATTGTTGCAGGAAGACCACAGTACTTCTCTGATCTGTCTTCTCTTGAGGAGGAAAATCAAGTGCGCAGAGGTTAAGGGACACACGCAGCATGTTCATTGTGGAAGTGAGATTAATAGCCCGGTCTTACCTGTGTTCTTGCATTACTTGTATAGTTAAAAATTGATTTAAAAAAAAAAGCCCAGGTGTTCCAAAAATTTATGGTTGCTGAGGGTTAGGTTTAGTTGAAAGAAAAGTGGCTGGGACTGATTGCAAAACGGGCAGCACAAGGGAGATCTGTGGGGGGATGGAACTGTTCTGTATCTTGATTGCGGCACGTGAATCTGCATCCATGGTGAATGGACATAGGACTACACACTCATTCTAGCAATATCCGCCTCCTGATTTTGATACTGTACTATAGTCCTTTACATAAGATATAAACATGGTGGGAGACTGGCTGAGGCGTGCGTGAGATCTCTCTAGAATCGTGTGCAGTGTCATTGTATATAACACAACACTGTCCAGTTGATTTACAACTTCCAACACATCTATAATAATTTCAGAATAAGATGCTTTTTAAACTAATTTTTAAGAACATAGGTATTTTAATCACTTGGAAAGTATATTTCTTTTTCCCGAAACTCTTTTGCTATGTTGCGCTATGTCCTTGGTGTGAAGAATGGCACCCACAAAACTTCGACCTTCCACACTTCTGACGTGTTCTCCCTTCTAGAAAACAGGAAGAAGAAGGTCCATGGTGTACATGAGGAATATCTGTGAAAATGCAATGAAGTAAGTAAAATTAGGGATTAGTGTACCTAGAAGATGCATATCTTTTGTGAGTACTTTTTTGGAGACCTTTCATGGAAGGAGCTTCCTTTTGTGTAGTGTCCTCAACAAAATGATGCTGTCAGCTTAATGAATGCAGCCACCTGGGTCCTTTTCTTGAGTTTGGTGCTAGAGTTTCTAGTGGGAAAATTGTATGTTAAATTGTATAATAAAATTGTATATTAAACTTTACAGACTGGCATCCTGAAGATAGATAATTATAATGATATAATTAGATAGATAATTAGATAAATAGATAATTAGATAGATAGATAAATAGATAATTATAACGGTATAATTATAATATATTTATATATAATATATGTGAAAATATATATAATTTATATAATATATATTATTATATTTCTATAATATAATATATATTATAACTATAAAATATATAATTCTAATATAATATGTATATTAATTATAACGATATAATTATAAACGATAAGTAGTAGAGAAGGCCCTTACAAAGTGGGCCCTTTAGGGGGATAGAGACTGTAGGTTCATTTAAAAAGTGTTAGTGGGCTGCTGAGCGGGCTCTTATTTTGAAAGCCCATTTTCTGGATAGATGAGTCATCTTGGAGCGCTACAAGAATAGGCCGGTTCCAACCCTGTTCTATTTTCTGTTCCCATTATTTCCAATAACTGAGAGCTGCGATTGTTCTAAATTATTGTCATTGTTTGTGCTAAAGGGTTTTGAGATTTTATAATAGCCTAATGTGGCTTTTGCCAAGTTGATTAAAGTGTTTGAGGTTTTCAGCCGCCTGAGAACAGTTTCTGCGGTGGTTTTTTGGAGGATATCTTTGTGGGGTATTGTGGCTTTTTTTTTTTTTTAATCTTCCTATATGAATAACGTTGGCTAATTTCTTTGTAGGGTGATTTCTAACCTAGAAGCAAGGAATTTGGGTAAGAAAAGATGTGTAATAAAGTCCTCTTTATTTGATTTCATTCAGTGTTTGGTTTGTAACCCTGTCTTTCCTACCGGCGTGGGTTGGCAAGGAAATCGCGCTCAGTAGTGTAATGAAGGCAGCACCCCTTTAATATCTTCCTGTTAGAGTGACCACCCAGCTCCTTCCATGTCTGTCTTGGCACCAGGACCTTTCGGGACAGCTGCTGAATGTGCTTTTGCTGGAAGAGTCCCTGAGTGTTGGCCGTCTGGTTTTCATTATTTTTCTTCAGAGCCTTGATTTAATTACCGTGCCCTGTGGCTGTACCCACACGATGCACTTCGGGAGTTCCTCTGGCTTAGGGCTGCTTTCCTTCCATCTTTTCAGCTGTCTGATCACAAAGGGGTCTTTGATTTTGGGTAACATTTGGGCACTCCCTGGGCTAGGTCATAGGAGTCCAAAGATTCAGGAGTCTCTGGGTAGGCTTTGTGGTTATAGGGGAAGAGTATGGGCCTGGAGCCAGACAGAACTTGGCTTCCGTTCCAGGCCAGCCACATGCTAACAGTGTGCTCTTGGGCAAGCCATGTGTTCGCTTCCTGCATTAACCTTTTCAGGGCAAGGTGAGAGGAAAAACAAGAGTAAATGGGGGTAATGTTTATAGCACCACGTACAGTGCTTGGTGCACGAGATAGCTGAGGGCTGCCTTGTCATTGATGTGTGAGGAAGAAATGCTGACAAGCCAGGCGATGGGTGTTCTAGAACCACAGTGGTGGGGAGGGGGGCATGGGATCAGGAGTGGGGATGGTTGGGGAACAGCGCGAGCTCAGAAAAGTCTTTCCAGGAGTGACAGCTGAGGTAAGTCTTGATTACACACCCTACCAGGTAAAACTGAGGGAAGAGAATGCTAAACGTATCCAGGTCCAAGCTTTTTTGTGGTTTTGTCTCTGGAACACTTTCATGCCTCCTAAAGGCCAGCCTCCATTTAAAAAGCTATTATTTTTATATCCCACTTATGTTTTATAGGCTTGGATGTTTAGGTGTATGCTGGGTGACCCTAACGGAAACGATTTTATACAGTGCATTGTGGGTCATCCTGCAGCTGTGCACACAGCTCATGTGAACCGTGACAGTGAACTTGTGATCCAGCCCAGGACGACAGGGCCTGTACTTAGGGAGCAGCCCGGAGGGAACCAGCCTCTGCCCGTGTTACCAGGCCGTTCATGCCCAAAGCCAGCGGTTCTCCCGCTAGCACCGGGCAGGAGTCCTGCCCAGCCGAGGGGGTGTGAAGGTGCCTGGTTCAGGCTCGTCCTTCTTGGCCGGCCAGGAATTCTGCCCTGCGGGAAATGTTGCCGGTTGTCGGTTGTCGAGGTTTTTGTGGTGTCTGTCACTCCTCTGCCCCCGTTAGAGCTCCTAATCCTGTGCTTCCCGCCGGTTTACATCCTGTAACCATTCTCTCTGCGCGCACTTTGGGAACTTGTCCCTTCCTCTCATGTGCTTGGCTTGTCCCAGTGTCCTAGGAAGAATGTCATCACTAAAAGAAACAGGACAGTCTGGGTGAAACTCAGGGCTGCTGGCATCTAGTCTTGAATTGCTTCATCTGAATCAAAAAGCTCCTTTGGGCTCCAGGTCGGATTTATCCCGAGGGGACAAGAGGCCCCTGTACCGTCCCACACAGGGTCATCAGCCCACTGACTGGGGCAGTTCTGCTCTCTTGACAGGTGCGCGCCTCAGTTGCCCCAGGAGAGGAGGAGCAGGGCATGAAGGTGCAGTTAGAGGAGTGTTAGGCACATCTTGCAACAAGACTGTGTTGTCTGCCCCTCCAAGTGCTGGTATGGTGCGAATCACGGCGGAGGAAATGCCATCCCATTGAACCTTCCATGTCACTTTTCCATCTTGAGCTGGTTACTCTTTAATCAGATAACTTGTGTCAATTCGTATTATTTGCTTCAGTAATTGACAGGTCCCCTCAGTTCAGTGACTCCCACAGTCACTAAACCATAGGGGGTCATAAGGAAAGCAGTCATGCGATCCTTTCCACCAAGTCTCCGTCTCTGAGTTTATGGCCCTCTTGGGGTTAAGAAAGGGCTCAAGTGTCTCACTCCAGTGAAGCAGAGGTCTTCAGATAGCCGTGAGTTTTCACGTTGAAGTCAAAGCCAGAGTCTCTCGGTATCGGGGCAATGTGTTCCTTGTTTTCTTTCTTTCTTCCCTAGTCTTTTGGACTAGAGCTCTCTGTGTATCACCTGGGTGATAAGTTCAGCTTCCAGGAATAGGTCACACATTTCATGAAAAATTTCATCCTATCAGCAAAATGGTCTGTGTTCCCAATAACTCAGAGAAGGGAAACCCAGGCTGATTTCTCTTCTTCGAGCCCATTTCCCCAAAACCACCCTTCTTGACTATATTTTGTTTAATTTCAGAGCCAAGATTAATACCCCTCTTCCAGGAGGAAGACAACCACCAGAGGCTTCTGATGGGGCTGGTAAGTGGTCTGTGGCCGTTC